>JARDUL010111613.1:0-11152 GCA_030265205.1 Dirona pellucida | reverse complement strand
ACACCTTATACTGAAATTTATTTGTTCCCAAGCAACTCTTGTTGGTTGAGTGAGCATGTCGGATATCTGGCTGTTGGAGAACTGGCAATAGACTGCACTTCATGGTGTATCGATGGTTGGCTATGATATGCCGATTAGGAGGAATAGAAACAACTTTTAGGCTTTGAAAAAAGGAATATAGATGTGGTATTAACATGTCAGCAATAAAACACTTCAAAAATGAGTTACTAGGGTAAAAGGAGCTGAGATCGATCACAAGCTGCGTAAGAATGTTGTGAACCAATAAGAGTTAAGTAGTTTTTACATTTTGTGAAATTGTTTTTTACATCTATGGAGTTTCCAATCTAAGATTCTCTAGAATTATCATGGAAACTATATCGAACCTGAAAATGGCAGTGGGAATGTCCTCTATTTATTTAATTGTTGAAAGATTTTGACATTGCCATTAATACAGATAAATGATAACGAGAAATAAGATTGTTATTGCATCACCTCTTCCATCCTTCGGAGTATAGTTTTAGCAAACAAGTAAGTGTGAATATACAAATTAGGAATAGATAATTGACCTACTGCTACCACTACTGTCACCGCCAATAACTGACTGATGATCCACTTTTCTGGCAAAGATTGAAAATTATTTTCTTTCATCCAAGAACCGCAGCAAAAGAAACCAATAGTTTGTTTAATGGTTTTGCTTTTTTGGGGTTTTTTCCCCCCTAGGCTCTGTCAGCCCAAGGGAACCAAAGTATAATGCCAGGATCCTTGAATCAAGTGGACTTGGGTGGAGACATCCCATCATGTCCTGTCATCAAGCTAGAGGGCCATCAGAATAGACTCATGGGGTGTTGGTGGAATGCTCGGAAAGGACTTCTTTCTTCAAGGTAACATTTCAAACATTATTGCAGTCAGTAGTCTCTGTGATTGCTATGAATGACATTTGATTTGATAAAGCTATGGGACCTCACATTTAGTACAAAGCAAATCAGGAATGTAACAGTTGAAAGCAAAATTTCAAATCTTAATTTTTTTTGGTTAGAATCATGAATTTGAGAAATAGATTATTTTTTCTGATGTCTTACTCCCTGTATTCACATCATATATTTAAGTCTGGAAACTTGTACTTGTACTTGTACTTTTTTCACTTCTTTAAGGAACAAATGATCATTGATGACTATCAACAGTAATTTTATATTATCAAATGTGCAGGCCTTTGTTGTTTTCTCGGTGTTCATGCAAAGCAAATTAGTCAGGGGTAACTAATGTTTTTCAACATTCTATTTTTCATCTTTTGTATTTTTTATTTCAGTGGTTATGATGGGACAGTTCGGATATGGAGCCTGCCCAATAAGACCCACCGCTTTCTGCAGCAGACTTGCATTTTCAATCGTGGGGAAGAGGGCAGCATTGAGGAATTGGATGGCAATCAGCTCAACAATGTGTGTTGGAGCAGCACCGGCAAGATGTTAGCTGGCAGCATGGAGCATCAACTTAACGTATGGATTATTGGAGGTGAGCTGTACATTTTTAGCACAATGATTCATATGTGCATCATGCTTGTATTCTGGGAAAAGTGGCCAGTAGTTCAAATTGTTGGACTGACAATGGAAAAGTTTTCGTTTTGATTTCCTGATGTAGTATGTATTACAATTTTGGAAAATGGGATTGTTGAGCATTCTTGGATTTCGTCTTCATTTGTGTTTCATTTATTGTTCAGTAACTATTTCTCATAGTGGAATCAGAGCCAATCCACTTGTTAATTTAATCGATTTACTTCAAGGTCAAGATGTGTTTTTCCTTTTCTCACCTAATTTCTGCTTGTAGTTCAGTACCCGTAAGTCTTAATTTGTGAGCTAGATTTATTTCCTTTTGTCACTGTTATGAAAGTTTTTATTACATGATCCAGCCCATTAAAATTAAAATATGTGCTTTGATGCAGGTGGAAGGGGTCACCTTGTGGAGCAGCCCCAATGGATTACTGCTCTAGCCTGGCCTGGCAGCAAGGGCATGTTTGAAGGACGTATTGGAGTGGTGGGTGACACACTGCTGGTTGGTCGCCTTGACGGATCCCTGGGGGTGGTGGACATGATAGACATCTCTACCTACAGGTGCTTTGAGTTGGAACACTGTCGACGGAAGAATGGTCAGTCATATATTATATTATTTGTTATATATATATATATATGTTTGTATTCAATGAATTGCACAATTTGCTTAATTGACAAAATGAAAATTTATATGTGTTAAAAAACATAATGGCATAATCTTACATTAATAAGCATACAGCTCGAAAGGCAAAATTCAGGCTCTGAAAAATGTGTCGAAACAAAAGTAAAAAATGACAGAATCATCAGGCACGTACAGAGAAGGCATGCATCCTGGGTCAACGTGAAATTGATAAATAGTGGTGAAAAATTAACCCTTCAAAGACATATCGTTATGTCAAATATTATCTTAAGTATGTATTTACATGAAATCGTTCTTTCTAAAAATAATGTTGATCAAAATTTTTTTACCATGGATGATAATTTATAGCAAGCAGTAAAGGATTTTACACGAGGCAAGGCAAACACTGCATAACCTGCTTTACCCCATGTCATGTGCCTGGTGTTATGGTTACCCCCATCATAAGATTAGAGTTGGAATTTTGTAATGTCGTTTGAATGTGATTATGGCTTGGAAATTAGTGATAAAACCATGATCCAGGCCAAACAGGTGTTGATATTTTTTTTATAATACTGAAAACTGAAATTTGGAATCAAAGTTAATGTTCCAATTTCAAATTGCCTTTTTGAATTGTATTGGTGCACGTTTGTTTGTTTTTTTGTCCGTGGCTATTATGCTGTCTTTGTTTATCTCTAAAGCACAAACACGCTCCCCGTTTTTTTAACTTCTTTTACGGAGGTGCTTAAATTTTAATCATTTTTTTATTGGTAGAATCTCCTGTTTCTCACTGTTTACTAAATTGGTTTTACTATTTGTCAGTGATGAACGACCTCAATTTCATCCACTTGCTCTCCTCAAAGTAACAAAACAAAAATTCTGTTTCCTTCTTCCAGTGTCTGTTTCCTGTATTCAGTGGTATGAAGAGGATCATAGATTTGCTGTCGGCTATAGTGATGGGATGATCTCTCTGTGCAGCAAGGAAGACTTTGAGCAACCTCTCAACATTGATGCACACAAGGTGAGGTTTTTCCATGTATTCATATTTATTGTGTAATTAAGGGGGGAAAAAGGTAGAAAGAGACAAATCAAAGATGTTATTTTGACTATAAGTAAAAGTACTTCATTTGCTGTGGATATTATTATTGTTTCTTTGACTTTATTATCTCTTCACAATGAAATCAGGTCACTTGTTTAAAAATCTTCTCACGATTATCTTATCATTTTAGGGTTCCATTCTTACTTTGAGCTGGGATCCTTCAGGCCACTTGCTATCCAGTTGTGCTGTTGGTGATAGTGTCATCAAAATTTGGTTGGCCAAGGGAGAGGAAGGGTTGACAGAGTGGGACACATTGAAACACAACGCGGCCGTCACAGAGTGTCGTTGGTGCAACATGTCGGGTATTGGAGCTCAGAAAAGGCTCATGATGGCCAGGTATACCATATTATGATGAGTTGGATACCATGGAGAAGCATTGCTTTTATCAGAAAATAATAATACTATCTTTCTAATCTTTTTAAGTAATGTCCTTTCAAATGCCTCTAAGATGCATATTTTTGTTTTCGACTCCAAAGCAAGTTTGTTTTGGTTTTTTTGTCTCCCATGCTTAAATTCTTTCTTCTGATTTCAGCCATTTAAGCCATTAAGTTTCACTGTTAATTTTTTATTCCCTAATATTATGTTAGTAAGAAATCTTTTGCGTAATTTTTTATTTCTATCAATTTACAGTAATGTCCAAGTAGAACTACTCAGTTGTGAAACATTATGACTTTTCATCCCTTTTGGAATTTTTGCATCCCTCAAACTATACAAATTCAATTTTTTTTCATACGTAATTAAATCCCTTTGTTGCCATTGGTTTCCAGTAAATGATTTAATGTCTCTGATTATTCCCAACTCTGCAGTGGTTGTGATGATGGACTTATCCATATCTGGACTACAAATCAGCCAGATTATTCCCTGGCCATCCCATTGAAACCATGGACAACCCAAACATCTTCCTCTCGGGTAAGCTGACAGATTTTCTATGTCTTTCAACTTTTATGTATTAACATTTATTTATAGTATGTTCTTATGATTTGCTATGTTTTTGGGTCGTTTCTGTTTTGGGTTTTAAAATTTATTTATTCATATATATATTGTTATCATTTTATTTTAGCGCTACCTAAATCAATTAGATTCAAATCAGCATACTGTCCAATCAAGTGACTCCCCTACTGGCTCATTATTGAGACACAATTTTATATATTTCCCAGACTCTGGCCAAACAAAATTTACTATTGCTTTGGTTGGTTTTTGTTGATGTTGTTGTGCTATCGGTGTTGATGATTATCCTCTGTGTGACTGTATATTGATTCATGCTTTTGCAAATCTATGCATTTTTATTTTTTTAAATCCCTCAGCTTTTGTCTTTTTTACATTGTTAGATAGCAATTTTTATATGCAATTTTTTACATTTGTATGTTTTGAACATTGCCAGTTTTGTTTCTGCTCAAGACTTTCCTTCACTTTTAGCTTTTTTTTTTCTTTTTCTTTTTTTTGTTTTGTCAGTATAATAGGGCAAATGTCCACAGACAACTTTTGGTACTATTCTTAACGAGAAGTTAATATATTGTCAATACATTTTCCTTTCCAATATCAGGATGGTAATGGGCATAATTCATCCAGCCAAAGCTCAAAAAAACCTGAGATGACACTGTGTGGTCACATAGCCCCAGTCTCTGCTTTGGCTTTCAGTTCAGATGGTCTCATGCTGGCCAGTGGCTGCTTCAAGGGATGGCTCAACATCTGGTCCATCCAGGTGAGGGGGAAAAAGCAAAAAACAAATAAACAAACACTGACCAACAGACCTTCACTGGCTCACAATCTAACAACATCAACTCAAAGACAATCAGTGAATCATAATGCATATACTCACTCTTTCTTTTAAGAGTTCTAAACAGAGAAAATATAAATCTTGCTCATTGTAAAGCTAGACCTTTCTTTCTCTATCAATCCCTATTGTACCTTTGGCTGTCATATTATAGATAAACTATTTGGAGTTAAATCAGAGAACTTAGAAACATTCAGGAGAAGTAGAATTATCTTTCTGTTCCCCAAACTCTAGTGGTAGGCATTTGTGTCTAATTATAATCAAGCAATGTTCAGGGCAATATATTTCAAGCATTGGATGGGAATAAATCTTGCTAGGGTCTCTAAATCCATGTGTTTTAACATCTTGTTCACTGTAAGGCTGCTCATGTATTCCCGATTTTTATGTATAATTCTAAACAAAACTTTGGGAATATTAATCTGAGCTGTAACTATAATACCAAAAGCATAAATAAGTTAAACAGGCTATAGCAAATAACCTTGTTTCATATTCAAACAAGAGCTTACTGTATGTCGATACTTAAGTCTCTGAAGTGATCCAAAGTTTTTCACGATTCTTGCTAGCTGACATTGGCATCATTTTACGGGAATTTTGCTTCTTTACTCTTTCTAGATTTTGTGTTAAATGGCATACTATTATAATATGTATGTATCATTTAAAATATACAGATTCGGTGGCTGGTGGGTAGGCGAGGGAGTTGAGGAAAATTGTATTTTCAAGTTTGTTGTAGTGTACAAAGGTTTCTAATGCACACAAATATAGAAGGTCCTGAATATGGTTTCTTTTCATGAACAGGATAAAACCTTATTGATGACCCACACAGGAACAGGAACCGTCAGAACGCTGGAGTGGTTTTCAGAACACAGTATGGCTGTATCATTTAGCCGCTGCAAGGTGAGATTGATATTGAAAACCAGAAATGATTGTCTTTTTTTTATATACAGTAGCTTCAATCTTTGCTAATATTAATATACAGGTAACTTCAATCTTTTTTTATATACAGGTAGTTTCAATCTTTATTGATATACAAGTAGCTTCAATCTTTGTTAATATACAAGTAGCTTCAATATTTGTTAATATACAGGTAGCTTCAATATTTGTTGATATGCAGGTAGCTTCAATGCAAATATACAGATAGCTTCAATCTTTGTAAATATACAGGTAGCTCCAATGTTAATATACAGGTGGCTTCAATCTTTGCTAATATTCTGGTAGCTTCAATCTTTGTTAATATACAGGTAGCTTCTATCTTTGTTAATATAAAGGGAGCATCAAGAATGTTGAGTAAGAAGTTATGATATTTCTCAGTTTTATATTGTAGTGGCTATGCATGCATTTATGTCTTGAGTGACACATGCAGATGTTTATTGTTTTTTGTTGGGTTTTTGTTTTTTTGTTTTTTTTCTTCTGATCTATATTTGTGGGGAAAATGGTGTTTTTTTAAATAGTTCTGTTTAGAATATTGAAGGAATAGAATTTGAGACTAATCCATTTGTTGTATTCTCTTACTGCTTTTTCTTTGCATTCAGGATGTCGTAATCCTGAATTATTCGACTGAGCTTTTCCACAACAACCGACCTTTAGCTCTTGCACGCAAATCCTTGAAACAGCAAGGAATCATGGGACTAAATCAGGCCAAATTCTTTGGAAGTCTACTACAGCGACTTCCTTCCATGTTGTTGGAACAATATCAACACGAGAAAGTAAGTGGGATTGATTTTAGGTACAATTGAAACTTCATTGAGACTTTGCAAAACTCATTCTGGTATCATCGAAATGTAAGTATGTTATTAGGAATGTGAGATAAAGGAAATTCACAAAATAGAAGTCAAATTCAAAATGAGATACGGAAATTGTTTAATAGGATAGAAATAAAAATAAAATTGTTATGCATGATGTTCCAAATATACATTTCCCTGCTAATGATCTTAACTTTTGTCTTATAAATGCACTAATGTCGACTGCAATTCATGCCACAACAGTATTTGGCCATGTCTTGTTTTCAATGCCTTGTTGTGTTACCACCCTTAGGCAGGAAATCCTCTTCACTCTTAAATTCTTTCTCATTCCTGGCATATAACGGATTGATGTCGGAAGGTGGGAAATTGGAGAGTGCTTCTGATAGAGTCTCCTTTTGTTCCTAACTCTGACCACTGGATCCATTGTCTTACTATGTCCTAGCATTATAATATGACTATAGTGTTAACATGCTTCTCTAAAATAACAGGAAAACATGGTGGCAAATTGATTATCATTCACTTATAGCATTTTATAAGCTCTGGCTATATAGACATCAAGGCTGACATGACTTTCCTATTTGTTGACAGTCAGCATCTGTATATTTTATCTACAGACACAGGTTCTGAGTGGCGAGCAAATCCAACACAGCCAGTACTTGCAATGCCTGACGTCAATGGCAGTCACCTTACAGTTGGACAAACTCTTGTGTTTCACACCTCTACCTTTGCATCATCAACAATCAGAATCAGGTAGCTATATTGTCTTAACCAATGCCCAGACAAGGTCTTGAAAAATTATAGCCATTAAAAAAAATCAAAGACCTCAAAGATTTACTTAAAAACAGCAACAAATAGGTTAGATTGGTAACAGCCCTTCACGGCAGTCTACTCAGCAGCCCAGTTGGAGAAGTGGCATGACTCATCACATGAAGTGCAACAAGTCAAGTTCAATTCTCTATTTCATTTTTTGTGTGTATGAATATATTATCACCATTGATCATAATCAAAGGCATAATGATCTGACAGCGATGTATTATATGGTAGGTTGTTACCTTGGTTAGGTTTCTCTGAATGCCAATTGTTATGATGCCATGCAAGATCGGTTTGATGTTCTTGATTTGGCTTGTGTAGAGCGATGATGATGAATGGCATTTATACAGCACTTATCCACAATCATCACCGTGCTCTTACAGTTGCACATTTGCCCCGGGTAAGGTAAATAAATGTAACAATAAGCAAGTTGATGGTAGAACTCTCATCATTGTAATTTGGAAAACTATTAGACTGTGTTGTTGTACACAGCAGGCATTGTCGTCCTTATGCGAATTATTGAAAACATTTTTCTTTGTTTGTCACAGAGAGTGATCATCTTGTTAAAGAGTGGCAGTGGCTGCTCACCTATTCAAGTGCCATCAAGTCTGCTTATGCGTTGTGTAGACGACATCCTCTTCCCCCATCCTTCAAGCTTTTGATGAGGGATGAAATAACCAGCAGTGTCAGGAGCATTGTCTATGTAAGATTGAACAAGAGTTTTTGCAGGGCGTGGAAGAAACTTATTTAAGAATTGCTCCGCAAATGAAAAAATAAATGATTATAAAATTATAAGATGCTGTAGCAATGACCTTTTTAAACTAAATTAGATCACTAACATCCATCTGTTTTAAGTAATATTAATGTCTGTCTATTTATTTATTTTTGTCTCTTTGTCTCTTTCTCCCTCTCTTTTTATAAAAATGTACTTATGGTATAAAAGTTACACCCATAAAATAATGATATAGCATTTGATTTTTGGTGGCCATCTTTAAGATGATTCAAGAACAAGTAGAATTTTGTGCCATATAATCTTGTGATTGTCTTGAAAGAGATAATGTGTCCCAAGCTCTTTGTACTTGTCATGTATGTAATGATGTGATAGTTCCTTTTCCATTAAAGTTCAAGTCATCAACATTTGACCATTAAAAGATATAGGATGTAAAGAAATGGTTATCTCAGTCATTCCCATATAATATTATGTAAGGCATTACAAGTGTTAGAAGCTTGATAAAACTAGCAACTCTGCAATTATGTATTCATGTTTCATATCAGTTTAAAGTTATCAATTCTTAAAATTTGATTGTTCAGGATAATAAACAATGGGATTTCATCATGGACGGCCAAGTGATGGGATGGGCAACCCAACACCCCGAGGACTGGCAGACTGGAGGAAAGTAAGCTCTTTTCTTAAATCGCACAGATTTTCATCATCATTTGATATTGTTCTTTTATGAATTAAAGACTAGATATCTGTTATTTTGGAGCATGCTCTTTATTGTACCATTACTGATTTTTGGCTCATTATAAGTATAAAGATGTTGGTGCCATTATCACACTGGATGCTGCTACCACAAATGCTACAGTAAGATTTACACCATGATTAGCTGCTTAAGTCTGTGGTTTTCATCTTTGCAATGGGGTAGCTCAATGTTCTTTTACTCTAATTTATCTGGATAGTCCATATGCTTTTCTAAAAGGTTTTAAAAGCATTTCCTTTCTCTAAAACATCCTAAGGTGTCAGTCGTTCATGTGGGGCAGTGGACGTCATGGGCAAATTTGTGAGGGGGGCAGAGTGGCTTTGTTTCCTGTCAAAGTGCCATCTTTGTCGAATGCTCAACAGGTTGGTGGTTCACAGCTTTTTAAAAATCAATATTAAATGAATATTTCTCGCTTGTATAATATGTGTCCTAATTTGAGGATTCGATTTTGTTAATATTACTGAAGAGCTAGCATCTTTTCTCAAGAGAAAAAGAAGTACAATGCAATTTGGATATGTTTACATAATAGAAATCATGGATTATCCAAACAAAGGGAGATTGACAGATCCCCGAAAACATCTCTTGGCATTGTGAGTTCTGTTAATCGTGTTTCTCTATATTGATTTGAAAGCACATGATTCAATTACAAATCTCTTGCTTCAATACTGTATCATTTCTACTGTAGAGAAGTTTGTTCGATTTTAAAAAGGGTTACCTTAACTTTTCTCTCACAAGATTGTGTGTGGTCAAAATTGTACCTTTATTGTGTTGACAAATGGATCCTTGTTGTCTTGTGGAGAAGGCAGTTACGGCAGACTTGGCCAAGGGAATTCTGACGATATTTATACCCCCACCGCAATCTCTGCATTACAAGGTAAGGTTTGCCCATGATTTATATTTCATGGAGTAATTATATTATTGTTATCACTTTAATGTCAGGCTAGATTTGAATATTGTTACTTTGAATCTTTCAAGAGGTCATTCTATCCAAGGTCAAGTTTCGGGTGAAAAAATCTTCTAAGTAACTTGTCCTGTTTGTGGCCAGAGAAGTCACCATGGATTTTGTATTCAGTTTTGGGTTTTTTCAATCGATAACAATTTATTTCACTTGACTGTCGACAGTATTCATCTAATGAGATTAGATATTTTATCTTCGACTATAGAGGCTGGTGTGTGCTTTTAAGACATGCATACAAACTTTTATCATGTTTACTGCTTGTCTTTGCCAGGGTTTATTATTGTCCAGGTAGCAACTTCAGCAGGCTCTGATGGCCACAGCATGGCCCTGACAGAGAGTGGAGAAGTCTTCAGTTGGGGGGATGGGGACTACGGAAAACTTGGACACAACAACAGCGAGCGTCATAAGAGGCCCAAACAAATTGAATCTCTCCAGGGGGAAGAAGTTGTTCAGGTGGGAAGCTTGAGTCTGTGTCATGAATGTTGCTGTCTATTTCACATAATCCTTTACAATCTTGAACTTTGTCAGAATACATTCTCACAGGAGGAATTAAAGGATTTATAGTATTGTCCTCTTTCATTAACTTGGTGATTCAAGTGTACCTAGCACAAAATGAGATGACATATAGAAAATTAGGTGAAAACATATAGTGGAATGCCATTCAGTCAATTTCATGTGATAGTTAATAATGGATGATATTTGATAATTCTTGCTTACTTTTTTATTGTGTGAACTGCAAAATGAGACGTATATCATTAAAACACTCTTTTCAAAAATATCCTAATTATTTAAGCACCTGGGTAAACTTCCTAGCTCGAAGTCTGTATATTCTTATGATAGTGATGCCAATATATTTTTATATAAATGTTTGTGTAGGTATCATGTGGATTCAAGCACAGTGCCGTAGTCACATCAGATGGGAAGCTCTTCACCTTCGGAAATGGGGACTACGGCAGATTGGGGCATGGATCCACTGCAAACAAGAAAATTCCAGAACGGGTTTTAGCTCTCGAGGCCTTTCAAGTTGGCATGGTTAGTAAATAAAGCCTCAGATCACGGGGAAAGTTTTCAGTATTGGTACAACTAACTAGATATATATATATATAATATATTGTAATATATATATAATAA
>JARDUL010111391.1:0-11162 GCA_030265205.1 Dirona pellucida | reverse complement strand
AAATATATATATATATATATATATATTGTGACGTAGACAATCGATATATTTACATTTTGAAGGGCACACACACACACACACACACACACACACACACACACACACACACACACACATGTACACATGCAGTAGACATACGCCCACGACATGATGAATATGATGAGTAGAGCACGAAAGTGGAGTATCAAATAAATTTTGGGCTGATCCAATTATTGCAGCTTGTTGGTGAGTCACGTGACGTACTTGGGGACGTGTGGAGCTGATGTGTACTGACCATATCCAATGTCCATTTATATACATAATCGTTGTAGTGGTGGCGGTGGTTGTGGTGGTGGTTGTGGTGATGGTGGTGATAATGATTTAATCGTGCTTTATCTTGTTAGGAACAGGCTTTAAGCGCTTTAGAATACAATCAATCACATAGGGGCATATTTCATATAAACAGAGCATATATTCAACAATGAGTTTTGCACCATAAAGGGCGATATTTTAGTCTCGAGTAAAAGACGTGATGAGTCTGCTTGAAGTCAGGTAAATGGTAAATTAATAGTGTATGATATAATATGTGCTACAGGTAAAACAAACACCATCTTCTGAAACCCTAACTTGATCAAAGTATAATGTGGAAGCAATGAACCAGCCCTCTCGTCACCCCTCTTCCTGATAACCTCTTGACAATTTGTAGGGACCAACAATATGGCCGGAATGTACTTCACAACACTGGACCTGGGGTGGGATTGGGGGGGGGGACTGACCGTTGGCTGAGATATTAGAGACCAGAGTGATTAGATCGGTGATAGAATCCGACTTGGAGGTCCCATCGCCCACGACCCCATGATCAGACAACCCGCATCAAACGGGGTCATTCATTGACCTTCTATCCTAATCCCAACTGATCTAGGAAATATCGGACACTCCCTCGATAAACACACACATACACATTATGGCTAGCATTGATAGTATGTTATTGATACTATTACTATGTATTCGCTAGATTAACAATTTGATAGAAATGCGCATGTTCAGAAGCACAACGCGCTTCCTGTCGCGTTCGAGATACAAGGGGATGAAACTGGAAGAGACAACTTAATTATAGTGGGTGTGTCGGATGCCAAACACCCTTGCCACCCCAACCCCCCCCCCCCCCCCCCCGCCTCCTCAGCCCTAATATGATTATTGGAACTAGATACATCGATAACTAGATCAACTTTATGATATTATTCGTATTCTGATTGTATACAACCTAATATGATCAAGGCTAGAGAAGAAGTAGTACAGTATTTATGTCTACTGAGTCGATATATTATGTGTCTGTATCTGCATCTGTATTGTATCTGTATCTCTATCTGAATATGCATAGTTTCTGTATCTGTATGTTGGCTGTGTCTGCAGCGGTAAATGTATATGTAAATGTATTGTATATGTATATTTGTCGGTTTCTACACCAGTGGTTGTATCTGTATATTGTCTGCATCTTTATAAATTATCTGTGTCTGTGTCTGTCTTGAATCTATATCTTAATCCTTCTTGTAGCTTATATGTGTGTCTGTGTCTGTCTCGTGTGCTGTGCGGGGGGAAAAAGTAAGTATGATGCAGCCTAATAGGCATACTACTGTATGCTCCCCATGGAATTGAGAAGGATATTGATTGACACATCCTGGGGGTGGGGCAGAGAGATAAATGATGGGTAGTTTAAGAAAATCAACTGGTACATGAATACGGGCTATAACTCTACCTTTATCTTTATATTTCCTATCTATCTTTTGGGAAAAACGATCACGAAGCTTAAGTATCATAATATATCGCACTTGGAAACAAACATATTTCATTTACCTATTTTTTAATATCCAATTCAAGACATCCCCGATCCCAACATGCATCTCATTTTGTCGGATCCTCCAAACATATTTCATTTCCCCTTGACAATACACTAATAATTTGGGCATGTCACTTACAGTACAAAATCGTTAGGGCGGACTGACCAGACGTCGAGTGGTCAATACCCTAACGGTCAGTGGTCATCACGAATACAAGGATTATGGCCGTTGCAGTTTACAGGTCTGACATAGTCGATAAGCCAAATACTGTTATGATAATTCTTAGAAATATAGTCTAAAGCAACAGACAAAAATCAAGCAGACGCAATAGCTGTCCGATAGGCCATCAATAACACTTGTTATTGAGTGGATTCAATCTTCCATAGACATAATGTGGCCTCGGTGGCTGAGTGACTGGGCTCCGTAATTCAAAATCATCAGGTCCCGAAATCGAAGACTATTTACACATGCTTCCCTCACTCGACTCAAGTGTGTATGACTCAGAGACTTTATCCCATAATGTATCACCTAGCAGATCATGCCAAACAATATATTTCTTAACTTCCTCGAGGGCATATATTAGAGTTGCATGTTAGGCTGCAAAATCATTCACACACTTACAACAATTGAGGCAAGTGAAGAAACATAATATGTAAATGATATCCCCCAATGAACCAACAACGGTGATGTTGTTGTTGCTATTCTCAATGTTGTTGTTGATGTTGTTGTTTTCAAGGTTGTTGCTGTTGCTGTCCTCAATGTTGTGTCAATGTTATTGTTGTTGTTGCTGCTGTTGTGTTGTTGTGTTGTTGTTGTTTCTGTTCTCAGTGTTGTTGTTGTTTCTGTTCTCAGTGTTGTTGTCAATGTAGTTGTTGTTGTTGCTGTTCTCAGTGTTGTTGTCAATGTAGTTGTTGTTGTTGCTGTTCTCAGTGTTGTTGTGAATGTTATTGTTGTTGTTGCTGCTGTTGTGTTGTTGTGTTGTTGTTGTTTCTGTTCTCAGTGTTGTTGTTGTTTCTGTTCTCAGTGTTGTTGTTGTTTCTATTCTCAGTGTTGTTGTTGTTTCTGTTCTCAGTGTTGTTGTTGTTTCTGTTCTCAGTGTTGTTGTTGTTTCTGTTATCAGTGTTGTTGTTGTTTCTGTTCTCAGTGTTGTTGTTGTTTCTGTTCTCAGTGTTGTTGTCAATGTTATTGTTGTTGTTGCTGCTGTTGTGTTGTTGTTTTGGTTGTTGTTGCTGCTCTCAGTATTGTTGTTATTTTTGTAGCTGCTGATATCGGTGCTGTTGTTGTTGTTGCTATTCTTAATGGTCTTGTCAACGTTGTTGTTGTTGGTATTGTTTCTGTTATCAGTGTTGTTGTTGCTGTTCTCAGCGTTGTTGTCAATGTTGTGGTTGCTGTCGTTGGTGCACTTGCTGTTTTCATTGTTGTTGTTGTTGTTGTTGTTGTTGTTGACCGATGCTTTATATCTAGAGGAGAGGGTAAATCTTTGTCCGTGGTTTTAACAAGGAGACCACTTATCCCTCAGATGTCTTGTGTTGACTTGGAGGAAATAAAGAGACAGTGAATATGTGTGTGTGTGTGTGTGCCCGGGGGGGGGGGGGGGGTGGGGTAAGGGTTGGGTTTGGGCGTGAGAGTTGGGGATTGTGTTTGTGGGGGGGGGGGGGGGGGGTTGTGTTTTTTGGACGGGTTGGAGTATGTGAGGGAGGGTTGGGTTTTGTATGAGGGAGGGGTTGGGGTGCGGACAAGAGGGCATGGGGTTTGTGTGGGAAGTGTTGGGGTATGTGTGAGAGGGGATGGTGATGTAGATAGCATCGTTATGTCGCTTTGGCATGTGGAGTTTTTGGTATGAAGCGTTTTTATGTTACAAAAAAAAACAACCTTACATTCCTCATTATTCTTATAATTGGTATAACATTGCTGATTCTTAATTGAAATAAATGTCTTGGTGGGAAATGTCCACTTGTTTATTGAATCCCCCTTATTCGGAAGGAAATAACGTATGAGCTAGCGATATGTCTAGCTTTGAAGGGTACCTAGAAAGTCAACGCGGTGTGTCCGTAATGAGACGATTTGGACGATAATCTAGTTGAACTATCATACCAATATTAGGGGCGTCGGTGGACGAACAGTGAGCACGACTTGACAGTTAGTGTTGACAAGCAACGTCTATCGTGGCTAATGAATAGACGGGTGAACGTCTAGGTTCGAAATCCATCAACGACAAAAAAGCAAAAACATAACGAAATGCATTGGCTCACCGGCGCTTTTGTCCTTAGGTAAGACACTTTGCCCAGCTTACCTCGTCCTATCGGAGACGGACGTTAAATTCGGTTGTAAGCAGCGTTTGTCCATGTCCAAAAATTGTATTCGGGCCTAACAGGCAGCGTCTGGCGTATTAAGTGTTGAGTGTTCCGTTGCTTCCCCGGGGCAAATGAGCGTCTGTAAAGCGCTTAGAGCATATAAGCGCTATATAAATGCCATTTAAACTAAATAAGATATGGAAACATTTTAATACAATGAAATGATACAAAGATGTATTTATTGTTTCCATGGTGACGGACGCTCTATTATAAATCATTGGAGCCCATTTTGATTCATGTGTCTTTGGTTATCGATGCAAACGCGTGGAATATCAATTTAATATGTCATCTCTGGTAAGAGTCGCCAAGGGTATTTTCACGCTTATGAAAATAGCTATTTAAAAGTCAAATTGACATAAATTTGACTCTTTTTGAAGTGCTTCATCTTTATATTTTTTTCAATCTAACGGATATTAATTTCCTTCTTTACTTGTTTATGGTTTTTAAATTCAATTTTTCTATATGTATTGGATATTTAGCTCAATGTATTATTAATTTTCTATGTTCTTGTTGATGCGGTTGTTATTGATTGGGGTGGAGGATGGGGGTGGTGGGATGTATTTCTATAATTCCCTTGGGTTGCAGTTTGCTGTTGTTGTTTGTGTTGACAAGTTGTCCTTTTTTCGTATTTTGGCACTTATTTATTTTCCATCTCAAACCCGTCTGGCAGGCAACCGAGGTCGTTAACCGTGAGAGATTGGAAAATGGGGACATCTGGCATGCGTTTGACGTAAGCCCTGGACTACGTCACTAGTTTGACCCGCACCCCTTCGCAATAGCCCAATCCTTTCCTTAATTCTTCAGTCTCAGTCTCCGAAATGGCTGTTGTGATTTGAGATCAGTGCCGTCTCTGTTTGATTTTAAGGTCAGATAAATTGTAGTATGAATGAACTTTAGGCATGCATACGTCATCTCCTACAAAATGTATCAATAGCAACAGGATTCTAGAAATGTATATTTAAGAAACTAGAAGATCTCATAAATTTGGCTCCTTTTTTAAAGTTATTTTTAAAAAAATCGAAATATTGATCATTTCCATTTTCTTTCTGCCATGAAAGTTTGGTTTTTTTCAAGATTTATTGTCAAAGGTAAATTCAACACTTAGCTCAAAATGTTAAACTATTTTGAAGGTTGTGAAGGAGTGTATATTTTATTATTCCCTTGGCCCAACGCTTTTCAAAAATGGCAGATATGTCACGTTGTGATTTCATATCAGCACGGTGTCTGTTTCGTTTTAAGGTCAGATAAACTGTTAGATCAATGAACTATGCATGCATGCGTCATCTCCTATAACAAGGGCATATACACGCTTCTGGAAATAGCTATCCAAAAACCCAAAAGATCACATAGATTTGACTCATTTTTGAAACAGTTAGTGTAAAAATATAATCGAGTTAATCAACTTTCTTTCTTGTCTTTTGTATGTTTTTTTCCCCCAAAAAATACTCAAAATTTAACTCAAGCTTTTCTTTCTCAACTTGTTTATGAATAGGGAGATGAGAATGTTTTGTATAATTGCCTTGCTTGTGTTATTGCTGTTGTTGACAAATTGCCATTGTTCGGGGTATTTTAGGCTGTGGTCTACGTCCTTGCTCTTCCCGGATCCGTTCTTGGCAATTGTCAAATGCTCTCCTTAACTTTTCGAGCAGTTATTCCCATCTGTCTGGACAACGCCCACGATTTAATATTAGCGCCGTGTCTGTTTAGTTTTACGATTAGATAATGTATTGTATTTTTGCATTTCTATGAAATTGGTCTGAGTCATTGCAGACAACAGTGGGTGTAATGGCATGCAAATATACTTCATGGACCATCAGAGACGGTATAAAAAGACGTATGAACAGCGCTCTTCAGATTAATAAAGTATTTCTTGTAGAAGTTACATAACCATCATCATGTCAATAATCATTAACAAAAACAACTGAAGCGGCAATATTTACATTTACAACTCACAACAACGCACCCCACCACCCCAATACGAACGACTAATAAATGCCCTCTCACACCTACATCCAGCCACATGTAGATAAAACACAAAATTCATTCAAAAATAACAAGCGCAACCTCAATGGCTTCCTTTCATTCTTTTTCCTCTCAACTAAACTTACAAGCTTTAAGCTGGCTAATAAATCTAAATCCAACCTCCTCATCAAATGGAAGGAGTCGGACGTTGGCATTTTGGTGTTTTTTGATACATTGGTTAAAACGTGTAATAACTTCCACTATTGAAAACAAACTGCCATAACAAGAAAATGTCGGCAGTCCCCTTCGTAAGCAAATAGTTGAGATCAAATCGTCAGATATATTGAGGCAATGGTGGTAGTGGCAGTTGTGTTTTTACGGGGCGTCGGTGGCCGAGCACTGAGCATGTCTCGACTGTTGGTGTTGACAAGCCACTGTCAATCGTGTCAGTGAATAGACCGGTGACCGCCTGGGTTTTAAACCCGTCAGCGACAAAAAATATATATATAATGAAATGTATTGGCTACCGCGTTTGTGTACTTAGGTAAGACACTTTGCCCTGCTTACCTCGTCCTATCGAAGACGGACGTTAAATTCGGAGGTCCCCTCGGTTGTAAGCAGTATTTGTCCTTGTCCAAAAATTGTATTCGCGCCTAACAGGCAGCATGTGGCGTATTACGTGTTGAGTGTTTCGTTGCTTACCCGGGGTAAATGTGCTACTATAAAGCGCTTAGAACATGGTGATGATCGTGGATAAGCGCTATATATATGCCATTTATTATTATTATTATTATTATTATTAGTATTATTATTATTATTATTACGTTCGGGTAGTTTGGACACAAGTTTGATTAGCATTGTGGCGAGATGTGCGTCATTTCCGGTTACTCCATCCTCAGCCCCAAATGTCTCTGAACGCTTATGGAATGAGTCGTAAGTTTGAATGTTGCCTATGGAGTTCTTATTCTTTGTATAGTGTAATACAAATGGCCATAACAAGAATGTTTCGGGTGTCCCCTTCCTGAGCAAATGAACATAAAGCATAACAAAAAAGGTAAGTGAAAACAGGTTGTAACGGTGTCAGAGCTTGTGTTCATTCCAAAGTCAGAAATAGGACTGAGAGAGCAGGGATGGCTCCAAAACAGAAAATACCTGTCATAACTATTACATTCAATGAACGCCTACATATACATAGACCACAGCAGGTGGCCGTATACGACTACCGTCGTTAGTGTGGCACACATAATTTCGTTCTATCGGAGACGGACTTTAAAATCGGAGTCCCCTCGGTTGTAAGCAACTATATCCCTCGAGAAAAACGTTGTATCCCCGCCTGACAGGTATTACGAGGTATTACGTGTTGAGTGTTCCGTTGCTTTCCCGGGGCAAATGAGCTACTGTAAGCGCTTAGAGCATTGTGATGATCGTGAATACAATGCTATGTAAACTCACATCATTATTATTATTCTCAAACGACACAGTTTTGTCGACGTCGATATATGCATTACAGTATTTGAGTATGTTCAGTGTTCAGACACACGAACCGTGTGTTCTATTTGAAATTGGATTACTAATTTTTGAGTCCCTTTCTTGAAATTGCATAAAGAAGCTCATCAATTCCTGTTTAAATAAGTCAATACCTTGTTGCCGTCATGTCGGAGATCTTTATAAAATGCTAATTTGGGCAGCAGGTGTCGCAGTTGTTAACCCACACGCCATTCGTTCAAAGAAGTCACGGGTTCGAATCCCGGTGGAATCACTGGACTTCTTTCTCAAGACCGTATCCCACTTTGCGGCGCTGCAATGCGGCTGACGCCTGTGTTATACCGGTCTACCCCAAAAGACACACTTGTTGATCTACTTTTGTACATGCTAAAAATAAATCACTGAGTGTGAACGTATGCGCCGTGCGTGTCTATGACAGCAGATGGCGAAATGTAGTAATCGACCAGCAGCGTTAAGCCAATGTGTGGAAAGAAGCTGGCTACGGAAGTCGTAAACCGAAAGGTTTTGTGGTCTATGTGTGTGTGTAAGCGCACATAGACTGTAGTAAGTCAATGCACATGTGAAAGAAGCTTTAGAGGTCAAGGAGCTGCTTTGATAATAAATTTCGCTTCAAGTTTCATAAGCATCGATTCTTGGCAACGTCTTTTTGTTTTGTTTTGTTCGTTTGCCCCGTGAGATGGATTGACCGGAAATTTAAAACGTTTCAGAATCACCCAATTTCGTAAAGGTCAGAAGGTAAAAAGGTCGTGTTAGTGAAATGGAGAAAATGAAGATTAAAAAAGGCTGGATGGGTTTGTTTTCTTAGTAAAGTTTTGTATCTTTGTTCTTCGTTTGGGGACAAGAAAGACGAGGAGAGGGAATGATGGTTGCATTTATTTGGGTACATAATATCCATTATAGATGAGTCTGCATTTAATAAATGATAGGTTACTAACGAAATACGCCGAAGAGGGCCGAAGAGGGACGAAAAGATGGGGGGGACATACAGGTGGGAAAAGAAGGGGTAGAAGTTTGAGTACAAAGACAAGGATGAGGAGAAAGAGGGGGACGAGAAGGAGACGTGGAAGGAGCAGGTGTAGATTTAGAGTGACTTGGGGTAGTAGTAAAAGGAGGATAAGGGTGAATAAGGTAGGAGGATAAGTAAGAAGAGAATGAGAAGGAAGAGACAAGATGGAGATGAGAGAAGTAGAATCTAGAGGAGACGTAATCATATGGAGACAACAATAACAACGTCAACAACAACAACAACAACATCGCAAAAGACTGCATCGACTACGACAACATCACGGAACATTCTCCACCACCAACAAAAACCGCAAAATCTACACCCCACTACCAGCCACCCTCCACCCTCCACCCTCAACCCACCACCCCAACCACCGCCCCAACCACCACCACCAAGAACCGCAAAATCAACACACCACCACCACCCCAAACCCAAGGTCCTAATGCCCCCCTAGATCCAGCCACAAGCAGACGTTGGCCGCCATTACACTCGTCAGTCGCCGGCCATTTGTCAGTTCTGAATGACAGGATAATCAAGACCTCCTCCCAAGAGGGCGGACACCGGACGTTTCACGAGTTGCCCTTTCAAATTGTAATGAAGTCCGTCTTGTAAAGTAAAATAATTGTGGTGTGTGTTGTTATTCGAGGAGTATATTATCATGTTGATGTATCAATAAGGAATAAGGGATCTGTTTTGCTATCTAAAGTGACTGTGTTAGATTTGGTGGGACGTGGAAATCGCAAGAAGTATCGTTAACGTATCGGATGATGCTTAATGAAATTATTTGACATCAAAACTTGTCTATATAATTGATTCGTGTTGGGGTGTAGACATCTTGCATCTAAAAGTTTAAGAATATCTGGTACATAGTTATATAATCATTGAATTTACTTTTGTCCGTTTCTTTTCAGGGAACACAATGTTAAGTTCATGGGCTGTAACACCTCAATAATTTTTGGTATGGTTTACCGTGTAATATTCGTAATCAAGCCGTTGGATATTTTACATTGTTATTGTCACTGATATAGGATTATGCGACCTGTAAAACATGTAATACCCTGGTATCCAATCCTGGTAGCGCTACCGATGTTGAGTCCTTGGAAAATACTTTATACACTTGTTTTTCATCACTCGACTAGTATGTTGTCGGCGTTTTTATATAATGTGCCTAATAGGCTGTTTTGAGATGGACATCGAATGCCACGCATGCTAGGGGATAGATGATGTTAAGTCTGTGAGCCAGTACGACTACGGGATACCAACTATAGACCCATCTTTATCGTTATCTTAACATTATATCGTAGTGCAGGCAATGACATTTTTCAACATTGTTGGCCAATATTCGGTCTTAGATTAAACATTGATCTGCTTCGGGGAGCCGGTGGTGCAGTGGCTAGGTCACTCGCCTTTGGTTCGAGAGGTCGCGGGTTCAAACCCCGGTGGAAGCACTGTTTTTTTCTCAAGACCTCAATCCCACATTGCGGCGCTGCTATGCGGCTGACGCCTGGGTTATTCCGGTCTACCCTCGGAATAGACCCTAAAGACAAATATCCCCCTGGGATTAATAAAGGGAGTTTTTATTTATTCATTATTATTATAATGCTAGAATGTGACTTGATGACATCCCTATTTTTTTGGTTGAAATTATTAAACACAACTGCGCCGGTATTCACAGACCACACGCAAACTGTTAACACATGTTTCCACCAGCTTAGTATACGTCATTTAACGTTGAATTGTACTCAGAATTTGATGTAAACATAGTAAGTCAGGGCGTAGCAAAATGTCTTATCAGTTAATGTAACGTTTGAGTATATGGCCACTGGTAACGAGACCCTGCTTGGTTCCAATTTGAATCACGTGACAAGACAGGGATTAAGCGTTTCTTCTGAATACAAGTAATGTCACAATATAAACTACCTGTTCAAGCTGTGGGAAAATCCAAATATGGATCGTATGTTTCTTATGGAAGTCCATTGCTGTTTGGTTTTGTTTTATTTTGAATCTGAAATATCAACAAGTTGGTGATCATTTATTGTTGACTTCCACTTTCGGTATAGAAATTTCAATCACTTACGATGTTTGACATGACCTACCTCGTTCTGAGCGTTCTGGGATAAAATCCCCTATGACATGTCCCCGTAACCTGGCATGACATTGCATTCACGATTGATTGGTTATTGGGGCAGATGCATACTCACAGACGATGCGGGTCTCCGATCCCCGACTCACACACACACACACACACACACACCCACACACACACACACACACAAATATACACATGTATCTATATATATATATGCCCAGGTGGCAACTTCCACTTGTCCTGTAACTGAAGAGTAGCCACTGGGGTAACAGCAACGTGTTTATCGGTAAAATGTATGGACATCATGGTACATTGTTGTCCAATTTACTGTTAAAGGTATTTGGACGCAACGGGCTCATCACCTGCTCGTCTTTAATTCCTGATGCAGAGTCTTCCTAGCCATGTGTTAGGTGATGAGTGGTGTAAGT
>JARDUL010111170.1:0-11165 GCA_030265205.1 Dirona pellucida | reverse complement strand
CTCTCTCTCTCTCTCTCTCTCTCTCTCTCTCTCTCTCTCTCTCTCTATCTCTATCTATCTATCTATCTCTCTCTCTCCCTCTCTCTCTATTTCTCCTCTCCACCCCATCTTTTTTTTATTCCCCTCTTTATGTGTCTCTCCCTTTCTTATGAATATTACAACCATTAATTTTTTTGGACAGGTTGAAGAACTTGCTTCAAAGACAAAAAATCATATAAGATTCGAGTTGTTGGGGGAGGCTCAGTACATTCTTGAAAAAATTCGGGACACATATGGACATGGAGAGTTTTACTTGGAACATGCTTTTGGCCCTCGTATCACGAAGGATGAAGCCACACCAATACTTCTCAAGTATATAGCAGAAAACAATGTCCCAGAGACTTTGAAAATCCATTGGTGCACTAACTTGACTTGCAGGTGAGTCGTCACATCTACATTATAATTATCATACAGAATTATGTAGGTATCATGCCCTTCCATTTGTATTCTTAGTCCATAACTTTCTCAGACTTGATTTTGGCAGACATAATACACATTTTGAATGGAAACATAAAAGATGTGTCTTATGACACAATGATAATGCAAAATGATTTCACAAAGTCATCAAATAGTATCTCTTATGTTTTGCTTTCAGTGCAAAAATGGTATGGACTGGACCGAATGTGAATTCAAACCGACCAGAACTACGGAAATATTCTTTGTGGCTGAATGCATCCGATGAAAATCCCTACATGCGTGAGAGTGGAATCCGATGTCTCATGGATCATGAAATTGGCACCCATTTTGTATCCTTTTTGCTCAAAACATTTCTGTCAAAGTATGTTATCGTCATTAGGTGCTTTGAAGATGTATATATGTACATACAAATCGTCATTAGGTGCTTTGAAGATGTATATATGCTCATACAAATGGTCATTAGGTGCTTTGAAGATGTATATATGTACATACAAATCGTCATTAGGTGCTTTGAAGATGTATATATGTACATACAAATGGTCATTAGGTGCTTTGAAGATGTATATATGTACATACAAATGGTAATTATATAATGATAATTATGTTTTCAAACTTAGATGTTGATTTATTGAAAGTCACTGGCAAAGAGGATGTAATGTCCCATTCATGATAGTTTATTATTTCAATCTATTCACTTGAAATTAATTACAACAAATACAATACCATGTTGTCTGGTCCTTGATATGAGTAATATTGAACAGTGTATTGCTTCTTGTACCAAAAAAGGTTTATTGGCACAGTGGGCTGATCTCCTGCTTGCCTTGAAAATCTTTATCCATAGATTTTCCAGCTCTGTATCAGATCATGTGTACTAGTGGGACACAGACTTGCTCTTTACCTGGATACGTTTTACCTGGGTCTACACATTAATGCCTTCTGTCTTGTACACTGTCCTAGGCTAGACACAGAGCTGGTCCCTACACCGTTTAATCAAGGTTCTAAAGGGAACAGATAACAAATAGCAATGTTTCTAATTTTCCTTACAAACGTCTCAGTATAGAAGTTTCAACGATGGTCTGCAGCCTTGGTATGCTGATCGCGAACGTTTTGGTTTGAGGAAGTTGGGTGCCTTTGAGGGCCATTGCACTGAAGAAGGACTTGCATCTATCCACACAGTCTTGAGGGGAAGGGTCCGCCTATTATGGGGTGCTGCAATGGCGTATTGTATGATCATTTCTTAAATCAATAATTCAAGTACAGACCACTCTGCTTAATTGCAATTCTGATAACAAAAGTAAAACAATCCTTTCAAATGAGACCAATATTTATTATTGGTGGTCCCAATCCTTACACCGAAAGGTACAAAAGGTAAATCGATCAAGAAAGAAAGGTCCCAAGCCTGAAAAAAAAACTAACAGGGGAAAGGATTCATAATTACTTCTCCCCATCATTCTTATCAATTATGCATAATCATAATTTTAGATAATTGCAACAGATTCTCTATTCCCGATGAGTTGTGATTAAGCAAAGTGGACTGACTGTACAATAGGATTTGGAAATTAGAAACTTGTGAAACTTTGAATGATAGTAAATAAAAAATAAAAAATGTGTTCTCTTATGCTTGTGTAAATGTCGTACTTTTAGCCAAGGAGCCAGTCTCATTAATGTAGGGTATTTTCCAGAAGAATTTGATGAAGTTATATATATCGTTTTAAGAGGTAGGTTCATACCCCTCATACCACTTTAACCATTTTCTCTTCGTCATTTTGCATAGTTATTGGGAGAGTGGGAGATTGAAATCAGCTTAAACTAATGTGAATGTGAATCATGTCATTTGGTCTTCATCATTTTTGAAGATATCAAATTCAAAAAATTCAATTTTATAAATTTTTATTTTCAGAGACTACACTTAAATTTAAATATATCTCAATACTTTGGACAATTTTTAATATCACTGTAAATGGAATATGGAGCATAAAATTCATTCTCATAAAGAATAACGCTATTGAAATTATCTGACACCATATCTATACATAACAAAACTTTTCTTTAACAGACATTGCCTGCAAGTCGGCAGAAATGACTTTCAAGGAACTGTTTGATCACCTTGGTCGTTACACACCAAACCCTGACTACAGATGGAAACAAGCCATGAGAGTAAAAAGAGGTCTTACCGATCCAAACGACTTGGGAGGATTTGGAAATGATCAATGTTACTTTGAGGGTAAAATCATTTGTTGATGTTGAGTGCTAGATTAAGAGTGAAATATAAACTTAAATCAAGTCTAGGACGTGAAGATTATGGTGTCTTTTGTTTTCGATACTCATCACTTGAGGCAGTTTGCTTTGAGTTTCAATGAAGGGATAGCTTGAATTTTCACATTTGCAAAAGGAGCTGCCACATGTGATTTTGCAGCCACAATTAGTTCTTTTTAGGTGACCTATTTTTAGCTCCATCTGAGAAGGCTACTGTTGTGATTCCTGTACTATAAGAGCCCAGCGTTGAAGATCTGCAATCTGGTCACGTTATCATCGAAAATAATGTCTCAGGAATCTTTTGCAGTCTGGACCCTTTGTATATGTGGCGGAATTGACGTCGGTGGCCGAGTGGTTAGGCTACAGGCCTTGAGATCGTGAAATCCCAGGTTTGAATCCTGTTGAGTCTTTTAAAGTTATGATACTTTACTTAATGGCATATTAATTTCTTATATTTTACTGTGAATTTCAGGGGCAGTAAATATACTTCGTAGAATGGATGACATTGACTTTCAACTGCTCATGATGGGCAAAGTTTGCTACGATGAACTGGACAGAATCAAAAGGGTGGTCAGAAAGAATGTCGTCCAGTACCCAAACTTCATGAAAAACATGATTGCCTACAAGAAAAGCCTACGTAAAATGTTGACATCGAATGGTCTGGATGGTTTCCACCCACAGCGAGGTCCACCTGTAGTGTATTTAAAACATCTCGATGATAAGAAGAAAGGGAAAACTACCACAAAACCAAAGAAGGTGAGATCCAATTCTAAACTGTCCGCTTTGGCCAAGGCAGTTGGTAATAAGGGAAAATACAAAAAGACTCTTAAAATGGGGAAAAATATGGAAGATGAGGAGGAGGAGGAAGAGGATGAGGAGGAGGAAGAAGTAACAAGTTTTAAATGCACTCAGCCTTTCATTAACATGCATTTAAGAAAAAAACCAACATTAGAAATGGAAAATATAGTTAAAATTGAGTCAGAGAGACTGAAAAATGTAAAGGAATTGACAGACAGCCTTTTCAGTAAAGATGCTTTGCTTGAAAAACAAATAGAGAGACTTCAGAATATCGTCAAACATCATGAATGGACAAGTAGAGACAGTCTTAAGGAGGAAACGGTGACCCAAACAAAGGACGCAAGCTTGATTGAAGACGGGTCAGGGGACAGCGTTATCCTCCCCACCATTCCATCAAATTTAGGAATTTCAACAAAAAAGAGTTCTACATTTGAGAGCGTGGAGACGACTGAATCTAATTATTACAATTCCATGACTACTGAGAATCAAACACATTCCTTGTGTGCTAGTGCTTCAAGTGACTCGTTGTATAAGGATGGTAACAGTGATGGACAATCTATTTTGGACCAAGGGACCGAAGTAAAGGAGGGACAGAAACAAATCAATGCTTGTCATCATATTGGTACAAAAAATCTTTTAAACCGAAGGAAAAATACTGCAAGTCAAGGGAGGAGACTCTTACATACTCCTGTGGCTGATCTTTCAGGTTACAACAATTATGTTGCCAACATTGGACGTAGTTTAAAGTCAGAGACGCCTGCTATGAAGAAGAGAATCTCTCTATCATATCCAAATATACCAGAGACAAAATTTAACGTGAATGCCAATGACATACCCCCACCATCCTCTATACCTCAACTCCAGTCGTATAAGGAAACAATATGTCCGTGTGATACCCCTGATTCATATGTAAATATAGGTTCAAACCAAATTGGTATTGACCAAAATACTTCCAGTCCAATATTACAAAATGTTAATGACTTGTCTCAGCCTTTATATATATCTAATAATAGATCCCATGTGATTTCACAAAGAAAGAGATCAGTAGCCCATCGCCCTATGTCCACTGGCTCTGAGAGAATTCTCAAGTTTCACTGGATGAACATTTCAAACAACTCAAAAATTGCCAAAGAACGTGCAAAACCATTTAAGTCTACTTTAAATTCATTATTGAACTTGAATGATAATATTTCCACCTTTGCATATGTATCCAAATCTACTAATAGCTCTATCCATAATGCTTTCCACTAACTTGTAATTATCCCAAAAAAGGACCTCCTCTGTACATTAAAAAATATTAAGTAGACAGTGCAGTGATAATAAAAAAAAGGTCTTGAAGACAATGCAGTCATTCTATCCTATTAGGGCTGAATATGAACATCCTTGCTCAGCGCTAATATGACATAAGTGATAATATACAGATAATGTTTTGATGGGTTACAGTTACAGCAGTAACAAATATTACATATCGACGGTGAGTTGGGGTCAATTTTCTGTTACTTACGACGTCATTTTTTTAAATTTTATTAAAAGGAACAGAAGGCCTTTTCTAGTCTAGTCTCATTTTGACAACTTTTCAAATTTGATTGGAGTTGTGTCAAATTCAATAACGACGGCATTTCATAGGTGCGGTGGCCGAGAGGTTAAGACATTGCACTAACCACGCAGATGGCGGGGGTTCAAGTCTGACTTTCGACGATGTGTTTTTTCCTTGGGCAAGAAACCTAACTCCTATTGCAAACTTCGCGGCGCTGCACTGCGGCTGTTGCTTGGGTTATTTCTGTCTTTTTTCCAAATATACCCTAAAGACAAAGGGCCTTGTGGACACAATAAAGGCAATTTTAATTTTTTATTTATTTATTTCATTTCATCTTTGGTTAATCCACATGGAAAAATGTGATTAGTTTAAATAATGTCCAGTTATTAGAAGTATTGATTGAACCACGGGGAATTGTTACAAGTTAGTTCTTAGGGAAACATCTTAAAGAAAAAATTGTTGGTAAAAACAAACTTTATATAATCATTAAATTGAATAACCCTGATTTGTTTGCTTTCTAACAGTTTAATCTATAGAATGGTTTGAAATTTATTGTTTGATAAAAAAAAATAAAAAAAATAATGAAATTCTTTTCAGTCAAGCATAAATGATAGTGGGATCTCTTCGATATATTTTTCTTCCAAAAGCTTTTGACAAAAGATACTATATATATGATGCACATTTGTTGGTAATGTATTGGCAGGGAGAGGAGTTGGGGTGGGCTGTGGGGGAGAGGGTTGTTTAAACATAATATATTTTCATTCGATGTTTGCAGATAAGTGCAATTGTACAATTTTCTCTCAGCCTTTAATTACCAAAACTAAATGGTTGATCTTCTAATGCAACTGAAATATGAATAAATAAATGTTATTAAAAACCATTTTGCAAATATTTTGTTCCAAGTTAGTGCCTTGTAAGGAATCTCTACTCTATAACATTCATTAACAGTAACAGGTTATGTATGGCTTCATTTTCATGGTGCTTTCAATCAAACTATTCCAAGATCAACTGGTTATATTTATGAATGTATGTTTAATATATCGTGCCATTTTATTTTGCCTCGACTGATGCACATAATTTTGCCTTTAATCTTTCAGGTCATTTTCTGTTGGCCTAAATAATATGCAAGTATGTTATATGCTATCGCCTAATCTCTTGATGTAGCAAAATGTTGCATAACCCCGCCTACCACATTGAAGACAATTTTAGTATGTAGATCAACTGTCCACATTATTTTATCGTCTTGTATAATATGTATGGTCGTATATTATTAGATGTGATAGGAAAATGTATTTTTCATCACACACCACTGATATGTAATCAAAAACAATGAAGGTCTGGCTAAAGTTTGAATATCTATTTTTTTTTACTTTAATGACACAATGGTCTCTAGTCTGGGGTTGGGGTGTGTCAAACAGTGCTCCATCCAGCTAACATAATGCTTTGTTGGCCGAAGAAGTACCGGATTCAAATTCCGGTTGAAGCACTGGTTTTTTTTCTCAAAACTTTGATCCCATTTTTTTTTCAGCGTTGCACTGTGGCTGATGCCTGTGTTATTCCAGTCTATTCTTGAAATAGACCCTAAAGACAAATTTCCACCTGTGATGAATAAGGGGAGTTTGTTTTGGGGGGTTTTGTTGGGGTTTTTTTTGGGGGGGGGGGGGGGGGTAAGATCGATATTGACACATCCAGAGTCGACCTAATTTTGTAAACAGTGTTGGTACTTGACCTATTTAAAACTTGTCAAAGAACCAATCCATCAAATCAATGACCCAGGCCAGATTTTCTGTCTTCTCTACTCTTCAGTTGTTTACTATAACATTTATTCTTTCATCAACTGTTGAGTTTTGTGACTGCGCCAACCAATGTTTGCTTGTGTTGAATCCCCTTAGTCTAGTCTAGTTTTGTTGAGTGGCTCTTAAAATCAGCTTTCAAAATCTTTGTTGAATATAATTGTTGTCAATGCATTGTTTAGCTAACTACTCAGTCACCACCATTTCTTGTTTTTATTTTACCCTTATGTTGTTATCAGGTCAGTAACGATTTATTTATTTATTTATTTGCATGGTGTTATGGTCATATTTTGTTGGGTGTAAATATTTACAATTTATTATTTCTAGTGGCATGGCCTTGTTCACGTTTTTGTATTTTTTTTGTGTATTTTAATATACATATCCCCATTCTTTTTGTTTTGTCTTGTTAACACTCCAACCCTGTGTTTTCCCTAAACTTTCATAACGTGAATTTTTGCCTGATTTCAAACATAGTGGAAGTTTCTCTTTTTCTTTTTACACCATGTTTTTGTCTCAATCGTAGTATTCTTGAAAATTAAATAAACGAAGAGAATGAATATTCTTATAAACAAAATTTATATTTTCATTGAGTGCGTCAGTATTTAAAGTTTGCTAGTACAAAAATAGTGTTGCCAACACTTGCTTAAGAGAAGGTAATTGAATGTCATTTATTTCAATAAATGTTCATATTTTGATTATGTTCGTAGTATATTTATTGATTTGACATAGACTTATGTAGCTGTCATAACCACAATGATGGTCAAATATTTCTGAAGAAAAAATATGCATAGAGTCATACATTTAGTTTGCTAGATGACTTGTACAAAAAATTTAAAAAGTGGTTTTCGTTACATCTCTATCTCTATCTGTACTGTTTATCTAATTAATTTATTTTTTTGTCAAACATATTTATGAAAGTCATAATATGTTCTTGTTTGTTTATTTGTGTTAAGAATTTATCAAATGAAAAAGAAACTAAAGAATGTTTTGTACTCAAGTTTAAGTTTGATATTTGAAACTTTTTTCTGATTTCAAGCCACATTTTGAAAAATTGGTCAGAAATATTTTATGCGCATTCAAATTAAAAGGGAAAGACAAAGTAAACCAAATGTTGTCGTTTTAATAAAACAATAGAGCATAATATGAAGCAATTCAATAAAATTGGTCTTTGTTTAAAAGAAGGTGACATTTTTCTCATTAAGTGGTGATGCTAACTAATTTTGATAGGTACAGTACAATTTGTCTGTGACAGTTTCTCAACTAACTTAAGTTTTAAATTTTCTGAAATAACAAATATTACCTAAAATGGTCAACCACGCCTTTCTTGAGTGTGACCCTAAAGCATCCTGAGCCTGAGACTAATTGAAAAGCTGCTTTTACTTGTATGTGTCTGAATAAGCATTTCAAACTAGCAAGTCAAGTCAAGTAAGTGAAATGTGAAAAACAAATCTGACAAGTTTGGCTGGGGACTTAATAAATGTTTAAAGCCGAGTAGATCTTTAAAGTCTGGGTAATGACTCCTGAAAAAAAAACACCTTGGGGGATTCATGTGCTTAAAAAATGACACCAACAATATTATTAGTTATTTGGTTACCACCAAAATTTGAATCCAAACATGTCAAGATTTTTTACTGACAAGTCAATATTTTCAAATTTGTTGGGTGATGTTGTTGTTGTTGTTGTTGTTGTTGAACCCAGATTCCATTAATTTTCTCATGACAGAAATATATCGTTGGAGTCTGGTGCTAACCATGTAAATTCCTGGAGGTTAGTTTTACACAAAATGAATAAAACGTTTTTTATTTAATAAACAGGTAACGCACAAATAGAACATATGATAATTTTTACCACTTCTTTGGTATTTTATTTTTGTCTGATACATATTTAGGATATAGATTAGTGTCTGCACATTATTTTGAGGGAAAAATGCTCATTTTAGGCAAATGTGGTGGTTATTAAGTTAGTGCCGGACACCAACGATATATATAATATATATTAAAATGTGACCCTTATGTTAAAGCAGCATCCGACAATGTTAGTGGTTTATGGTTGAAAGCCCTGAAGGTTATCGTGATTACCAAAGCTCCCTCTGTGATAAAGATCCATGTTTTCTTCATACTATGTGCTAACAATTTTCACATTTTTGTTTTATTTGATTGAATGAGCTCTATCCAGCCATTTACAATGAACAAAAAAACAACTATGGCAGATGAAGATTCCAGGTAACCATGTCTTTCAATGAACAAATTAAATGGACTTATTATTTTGACAATTTTTATTCCACTGATGCTCAAATTCACATCAATTTTGTAAAGGCAAACCCGATCTACGATTGATTCTGTATTATTTAAGTAAAAATATATTTTCATATAGATATCAAAGTTTGTCTTAAATGGGAGCTGCTGGGAGGGGATGTTTGTATTTAGAGATATTTATATATATATATATGATTATATATGATTATACATTGATTTATATGATGTACCATGAGATTTCATTTTGAACATTAGACTGCCATTGCTACATTATGTAAATATTAGTTTGCAAAGCTTTAGAATGTTTATAAATTTATTCAATGAAGAAGAGAACCATGTGCCGAACCAAAATAAAATTAGTTCAATGGTTTCAGAAATATGCAATCCAGTTTTGTGTTTTGCGATAATGCAGGTGGTCCGAGAACTTTATTTCAAATGTGAATAAGATATTGACTAAAGTAGGTATGATGATGCATGAAACAGGTTGATTTGAAAGGGGAAATTATTAGTCCAGAGAATTTATTTCAAATGTGAATAAAATGTTGACTTAAGCAGGTATGATGAAAGGGAAATCATTAAAGTTTTCTTTGAGTTGGGTGTCTGTGACAATGCATATTGATTTAAGGTAGATGATAAAAAAAGGTTTATTCTAATTGTGCCCATTTTCTGAGTAACCACCTTTGACACAATGATATTGATATATCTTGGCAGAACAGATGTGTCCAATGATTTAATAGAAACACCATAAAGACAACTACAACGAATATTTAGTACCTACTCTTTTCTGCAGATTACATTTATCAAGACTGACTATTCTAGGATTGTATAAAAAGTTTGTAGAAACTTGAAATGAATAGCTGACGGAATGAGTATGAAGACCACCAAACTGAGGGGATTGTTGGGATGTGAAATAGCTAAAGGCGTATAATAGCAGTCAAGTCAGGGAATTACAATTGCCATGTTAGCAAGTGTATAAGTTACATAAAACACTCAGGTGACCGATTTTAATTATTTGATGGAGAAATTACAGCTATGCCTAGGTGACAGCTCTCAGTTGTCCTATAAGTGATTAGTAACCACCAGGGTAATAGCAAAGTGTAACTGGTAAAATGTATGGACCTCATGGTACATTGCTGTCCAATTTACTGGTAAAGGTATTTGGACGCAGTGAGCTCATCACCTGCTTGTCTTTAATTCCTGATGCAGAGTTTTTCTAGCCGTGTGTTAGGTAATAAGTGGTGTAAGTCCTCATTGACATTTGGATTTACTTCCATTTGTCATGTGCACCCTTCAAAGCTTGACATATGGCTGGTCCCTACACTGCTTTTTATGGGTTAAAGGGGACTCGATAAACAAACAAATTACAGCTGACCTTAAACCAATTAATGAGGATATGTACTAGCATCAATGGCGCCATTATTTGGGATATTGACGACGGAATTAAATGGTTTACAAATTGCTGTGATGGTAAAATAGAAAAATCAATAACACATTTGCGCATCATACAAATTTTATAGTTTCCTTTGTCTAAGAAACTATGTTTTTGCCATTCTACTTGTATCCGTCTTTGTTTTGTGAATAATTTTCAGATACTCTGTACTCTGAATCCCAGTGTGTTTCACTATATGGGATACCGATATCTGTCCAAAAAATCAGAGTGGAAAAGAAAATAAATAAAAAATATATGAAGGGTCCAAGGGGAGAACCAGTGATGTTACATTTTGAAAAACCTGAAAAATAAACTTGGGGGAACTTACTGTGTTAAAAAGAAAGCACTTTCCTACAGTGTCTTTTGTTTTATAGGAAAAAGTGTTCAATTGCCGCCTTTGTAAAAACATTTATTGCAGCCACTTGACAGCTCAAATAAATTAAATGTGAGAAAATGAAAATTGTCTGGTCAAATTGGACATCACTGGTTTTTCCCTTGCAGCCCTCATATATATCAGAAGAAAAGAAAAGTGCTTCTTTCTGACAGTCTTGTAGATTTGGATATTAAAAATATTATAATAATGATATTAATAAGATATTTTCATGCATTGCAATTACTGTACCTATTTATTTTCATTTTCA
>JARDUL010111059.1:0-11165 GCA_030265205.1 Dirona pellucida | reverse complement strand
AGCACACACACTCTTTGCTACAAAGTTTCCACAATAGTTGGCTTTTGCTCGATATCTAGAAAACCAGTGGGAGCCCAACAAGGTGCGCGGGTATGTTTCGTTCACCGTATTCGATTATCTCATTTTCGACAAAAATCGACTTACAATAGTAATAGTTGAGCAGACAACCCACAACCCGCGATATAGCAGACTATGCCGAAGCACTATTGATCTTTGTACTTCATGATAAAACCTGGCTCATATTATGTCAACGTAACTCGTTCTCAACATGCTAACTTTGAAAGACCCTAAAGTAATAATTGTGTGAAGATGCACTTGAATTATCTTGGACATTAATACATCTTGAGTCGCTGACTTCTTTGAGTTTGAGTTTGAAGAGTTAGAATTAGAACTTAATCTAGATTTAAATTTAGATTTAGATGGTAGATACCTAGTGGCGTAGAAGTAGAAGTAGAAGAGATGGAAATAATTTATAACTCAAGAGTTGGTCCCTACACTGTTTAATTACGGTATTACAGGGAATCGATAACAAACAAACAAATTTATATCTAGACTAGACTATGTAGGCTGTGTCTAGTAATAATGGCAGTGGCTAGCCTACTTTGTCAAGATGATGCAGATGTCACAGATTTCAATTATTCAGCTTTCAGTTTTACTTTTACAAATAATTTTAGAACTCAATTATTTCATTTTTTTTATTGCTGACTCAAGACACGTCATATCCAGTAGTAGATATAAATATAGACAATTCAATTGACATGAAGTGTACACAAATAATTTGTAGTTTAAAACATAATTCCACCAAAATAATGACTTATTTACATAAAACATACAGCAACAAAATGGATAGAAGCCCACAGCAATGGGGTCATTCTCTGTGCAAGGCTTTCCTTTCAGCATTTACCGGATTTTGTTGCAGTGCAGTCATGAGATTCTGATGTTGTGCAGTCTTACACTTATACTTATAGAGTGTAGTGATTCTATTACTATATTAGCAGACTAATAAAATATGCACCACAGGTTTGTACATTTTAAATTAATATAGTAATGTTAAAAGAAACATTGTGTGAGATACTTACAACTAACACTCATTTTTATTCATTTCAGGTTACTTTCATGTCCTTTGCAGGACTTAGGGTTGGCCTGCATCACATAACAAAGGGGAAGTCTAGTATTTTGTACAACTATACAAGGATGAGTGCATTTTCAGGTTCAGCAGCTGCCAACAGCATTGCAGCCCTCCAAAAAGATAAGGCCTATGTCAATGGACAATGGGTGTCTGCCAAGTCAGGAAACACGTACAAAGGTATTCTTGCCCTCCTCATCCTCCCACACTTTTATACATGTTGTTTAGTATGCATTCTGTAGATAGTCATTGATTACTATATGATAATTTAATACAAAGTAAAGTCTATCGATGATGTGACGAGACACAGAGATACAACTTTGAAGCCGTGGAACGAGCTGGACAGAAGCAGGAAGGACAGCCCAGTGTCGAGTCCGATGGAGAAGTGTCACTGATCGCCAATTCTCCTTTTGGGACACCTATGTAAAGGAAAGCCATTCATGATATGAGGAAATGCCTTGGTAATTGAATTATTTTATTCATTTGTATCCCCTCATATCTTCCCATTCAGTGCTGAACCCTGCCAATGGCCAGGTCATCGGCTCTGTGCCAGACATGGACAGAGAAGATGCTGCTACTGCTATTGACGTTGCACACAAAACATTTCAAACTTGGAAAGACACTCCTCACAAAGTAAGACAGAAGAATTTTCCTTCTCTGGCATTTTAACTTAGTGGTTAGATTCAGTTTGTAAGAAACCAGGTCATTGCTGTTATTAGAACAGCTCTAATTTTTGTATTTTAAAGATATTTTTGTTTTGTTATATATATATATATATATATATATATATATATTACATCCATTCCCCATTTAAAATCTAGCCTGATGTATAAAGAAACAACTGAGAGACGTCCCAATAATAGGAGATATAAATTGAAACTGAATCGGGCATTGGATTGATATTTGATTGTTTGTGAGATTGACAACCCCACCCCCTCGTCCGTAGGTGTTGCATGCTCCTACAATCAATCCTGAACCTGTTATTGATAATATTTCAGGAGAGAAGCAATATTTTGAAGAGATGGTTTGACCTGTGCATGAAAAACAAGAAAGAACTTGCGACCCTGATTACTTTGGAAATGGTAAGGAATTTTGTTTGAAGCCAAATTATTTTATAAAGAGTCTGTATCATGTGTTTCATTTATTGCTTTTAATTTAATAAGTATTATATAATTTTTGTTTAATCTTACAAATTATGAAGAATGTCTGTAAAAATGTACCATATAATGCAATCATCTGTGTAGCTCTTTTTGTTCAAAGAACATGTCCCCCATCCTTTAGATCTTTGTCAGTCATTCTTTTGCCATGAAGTGTCCACTTCCCTATTATTTCATTTACAGGGCAAACCTTTGGCCGAGTCAGAGGGAGAAGTTGCCTATTCTGCTGGCTTTTTGGAATGGTTTGGGGAAGAGGCTAAGCGTATTTATGGAGACGTGACACCAAGTCCTCTGCACAGCAAAAGAGTGATTGTCCTGAAACAGCCAATCGGAGTAGCAGGCATGATTACCCCTGTAAGACGACACAGATACTATTGTGAAATAGAAACGGTTTCTGAAAATATTTGATGTCACACACTTTTTTAATACTGTAACGTACTTGTCAAAGGTGGGACCTCTTGTTTGAAGTCAATCTTTAATATTATGGCTTGTTCGAAACCCCCTGAAAAGTGCTGTGTGTACATTTATAAACTTTTTCATTTTTTTGACTAGTTTCACATTCCTTAACTTGTAACACAACACAGTGAAATTTAAATAAGTCAGCTACATTTTGATTGTTTAATTAATTTGAATAATTGCCTCAAATAAGCATTTGTAACACTGATGGCAACAAAAAAAAAGAAGTTTAAAGATTTCATGAATTACGAAATTAATGACTTATGCTTGCATTCATTTTTGATAATAATATTCTGATTACTTAAAATGTGTAAACATCTTATTCCTATTAAATCTAATTTTAGTGGAACTTTCCCTGTGCCATGATCACACGCAAAGCAGGTGCTGCCATTGCTGCTGGATGTACTGTCGTTCTTCGTCCAGCTGAAGACACACCCCTGACAGCACTCGCTCTTGCTCAGGTGAGTTTAGCTTGGAATTTTTGTGAATGAAAAAAATGAAATTTGACACTTAGTGATCTGAGAGATATCACAGCGAACATTTTGATGTATCCTTGAAAGTATTTTATTGTTTTATCAATACTTGAATTATAATCTCAAACGGAAAAAAAATTATAAAAAAATTCAATCTAATTGTAGCATGAGGGTCATCAAATAATCATCCATTTAGAAAATGTACTTGTTTTAGTGGTAAGAAAGTTGCACACTGCCAGTTATTTTTGCCATTTTAATATTTTTTTCAGTGAAATAAAATGAAAGTTTTTATTTATTTATTTCAATCCACGGCAGCTGGCGGACGAGGCAGGTGTCCCTGCTGGTGTCTTGAACATCCTCACCAGTGACAGATCCCATGCTGCCCCTATTGGCAAAGAGCTCTGTGAGAATCCTCTTGTAGCCAAAATCTCCTTCACTGGTTCAACGGCTGTGGGAAAAGTAAGAGGAAGTGGGAGTTTATGAAGTAGTTACTGGTTTCAAAGGAAATGATTTAATATCTTTTTAGCCATCATTAAAAGTTTAATGGATATCCTTGTGTCTCATTAAATTGTTTGATTGTTTATCGAGTCCCCTTTATAGAAAGCAGTGAAGGGGCCAGTCAAATGTCAAGCTATGAAGGGTGGAAGTAAATCCAAATGTCAATGAGGACTAACACCACTCATCACCTTACTCTTGGCTAGAAAGACTCTGCATCAGAAATTAAAGACGAGTGGGTGATGAGACAACCACGTCCAAACCTCTTTACCAGTAAATTGGACAAAAATGTACCATGAGGTCCACTTTGCTGTTACCCCAGTGGTCACTCTTCAGTTACAGGTCAACTAATTAAGTAGGAAATCATATGATGAGTTTTTATTTGTCATCTTTCCTGTACATATTTTATTATGAAGCTATTAAAGACTGAAATTAGGGTACCCACTTGGTATGATTTGAAAAGAATTCTGAGGTGACTTTGTTGATCATGGGCTGCATCATAATTTTTACGCCTTGAAAGATAACAAAGTGTAATTCATAATTGGAGAATGAATAGTTCAGGTAATTTATTTTGTATATATGCTTATTTGAAAATATTATATTTCAGATTCTTTTAGCTCAAGGCGCATCCACAGTGAAGAAAATGTCAATGGAACTCGGAGGAAACGCCCCATTCATCGTGTTTGACAGTGCAGACGTTGATAAATCTGTCGCTGCATTGATGGCTTGCAAGTTTAGATGTTCAGGGCAGGTAATAAAAAAAGAAGTAAAGTCCTTAAGAGCATTGAGACCAATAGATGCTGTAGAGCCGGTGCTTATCTTGGTTTTTGTAGCGTGAAGTGGACAGTAACAATTTGTCACACTTCTAGATAGGACACTGGCCTATTGCAGATTGCAGATTACTTCCCCAACTGTAAGCTGGTACCCATTTCTACACCTGGGTCGCGTGATGCAATTGGAGTTAAGATTCTTACCCAAGAAAGAAAAAAAAATGAGGTGGCTGGGACAGGATTCGAACCCTTGACCTTTGCCTTGAGATGCGATCTCGCCTCTCAGGACAGGTAAGCTTGGAATGATAGATAATTATGACATGGCTATAACTGGCAGGTAACAGAGGTTAACATATTGTTATTATATGTGAATATACTTTTGGTTGGTTCAAGGGCGTAACAAAATAACAACTCTTCAATCAGAGGTCATGTCAACAACTTATGATTAACAGTAACATGTATTTTAGTCCAGTAGCAAGTTAAACAAGGTGTGAAAAATGGAACTTCTGTTTAAGTTATAGATCCCAATAGAGCATATTTTAACGCTTAAGTCCATGATTTGTTTCTCAGCTTTCTTATCTTGATCATATCTTTCAGAGAGATGCAAAACACATGTCTTCCCATTATTGCAATTAAATTCCACATAGAAATAGACACAGACATCGCACAGCACATTTAATTTGATTCAGGACATTTTTTAATGCATTGTGAAATAATTGTTTTGATGATAATATTTTCATATTAGTTTTAGTCCTTTTGAAACATGATTTTAAGTCTAAAATCCACCTAATATTCAGTTACATAATAAGTTAGCAATACTTACTATTATATATTTCTCTTCTGTCCAACCAGACTTGCATCTGTGCCAATCGAGTGCTAGTACAAGATGGAGTGTACGACAGGTTTGTGGAGGGTCTTCACAAAGCCATGAATGCAGATCTCAAGATTGGAGACGGACTTGAACCAGGAGTAACCCAGGGTCCACTCATCAACCACCAGGCTGTGGTCAAGGTTGGTATATTCCTCCTCTTCCTTTTCCTCCAACCCGTGCAATGAAAGCAATTGGGGTCTAAATCAGAATGTTGTTTGTGTATCACTGTGAGGAACATTTTGCAATGAATTTACCCTTTATACTGATTAAGAAAGAGAAGATATGTCTCAAGGTTACACATGTTATTTTCTCTCCCAACTCGTCCTGTAACTGTAATGTTCGTCTGAAACGTGTCCACCAGGTTGAATCCCTTGTTCAAGACGCTGTCAGTCATGGGGCCAAGCTTGTTACTGGTGGAACCAGCAAAGACAACTTCTACACGCCCACGCTGCTGTCTGAAGTCACAACCAATATGAGAGTGGCCAAAGAAGAGATCTTTGGACCTGTTGCTGTCGCCCTTAGGTAAGTTGGGGGAAGTTGGGGGATATTTTTCTTATCTTTAATTTGTTCTGCACAGTGGGCTGATCCCCTGCTTGCCAGAAAAATCTTGATCCATAGATTTTCCAGCTCTGTATCAGGCTATGGGTACTAGACTTGCACTTCACCTGGAGAAGTTTTACCTGGATCTGCACATCGATGCCTTCTGCCATGTACGCTGTCCTCGGCCAAGCACAGAGCTGGTCCCTACACTGTTTAATCACGGTTCTAAAGGGAACAGATAACAAACAATTTTATTTGTTCACTAGTTGTGGGATTTTGATGCTTTTGACTTTTGTAAGTGATCGGCAGATCAGTTACTGTTCGTAAGCTACGGTAAATAGTATCAACTTAATAGATGCAATGATAAAAATATTATGTAAGGTAAAAACCAAAATCCAGCTTATTCGTACAGATTCAACTTATATAAGTGTCTCTGAATTCTTTAATGATTATATTAATTGTTGTTACTGACTCCATAAATTGCATGGTATACAACAGATTAAAAACTGAAATATATGCTGTAAAATAATTGTCTCAAATTTTTGAGAATTGGATGTTTAAGAACTATTTATAGAGGATGTTCTTCAATTGAGTCTTGACTAATTTGTTGATGTTGACCCACAGATTCAAGACAGAAGAAGAAGCAGTGACGATTGCCAATGCTACGTCATCTGGACTGGCAGGTAAGGATGCTTATATGTATTTATTGTGTTTTTGAAATATCGCAATAAAAATAAAAATTAGACTTTGCACAGGTCACAATAGGCTGAATAGTCACATGTATAACAAACTGAAGATTGTTTTGAGCCTACTTTGTACTCGCAGTGAGGAAGTAGAGACGGCAGAGCATGTTCTGCAGAAATGTGGACGTCTCAAAAGCCTAAGAGATGCCTACTGGCCCGAGTAGAAGACACTTAAAGGAATATTGTTTGGAAGCCTGGTTGGGCTTGAAGAAGACAGTGGAGCTCATAATAAAGCAGGACTTCAGGTGTAGTCAATAACAAAAGTGTCACCCTAGTGTTAAGACGTAGACACTAGTCTATGGCAGATTACTTTTCCAGTTCTGAGCCAGTACATATTCATATACCTGTGTCGAGTGAGGCAATAGAAAAGCATTTTGCTCACAGTTTACTAAGACTCTACTTCTCTTTCTTAGATTTTTTTCTGATCTATAAGCTTTCAAGCTCTGTGTTCAGCTATGTATGGTGTTTAGATTCTGGACATGGAGGTGACCCTTATACTGTGTCATGATTTAAAGAGGTATTGATAACAGAATAAATGTCATCTTCACTGTTGTTGTTGCTCCTCTAGTTTCCATTCACAATTTTTATACCTTGTGTTGACATGTAAGACCTAAAATTAATTTGCTTTGCCTTTTCCATTTCCAGCTTACTTTTTCACTGGTGATCTCGCTCAATCATGGCGGGTGGCTGAAAATCTCCAATATGGAATGGTTGGTGTGAACGAGTCGCTAATTTCCGGGACAGAAACTTGTTTTGGCGGTTGGAAGGAGTCTGGCCTGGGCAGAGAAGGAGGGCGATACGGGCTTGAGGATTATCTGGAAATGAAGAATATTACCTTCGGAAACATCGTCAAGAATTGAATAGAGAGCAGATCTTGTACTTCATTTATTGTGTTGTGTATGTAGAAAGTTGTTTCAGATTTGAAATTGCTTCAGCTGATGTTGTTTACCAGGATGTTTCTAGTTGCCATTGATTGTTGTTTTTTTCGTTTTTAATCATAAGTCTAGACTTCAAGACTGGTTTATGTTTCAACAATGACTTTGTGTTTGCATTGAAATAAACTATTTTTTGTTTATCATCAATTTATCTCGAGTCTCCGCGTTTGTAACATAATCACACGGACAAAAATAATTGAATCGAAATAATATTGCATCGTCCGCCATGGCGGGGTGGTGGTATTTATTGTATAGCGCAGTTTTGCGTATTTCGCATCCAATACATGTGATGATATGATGTGTCACGTGTTGTTATATTAAACACACCGAGCAATTTTGAACGCGGTGACCTTTGAGGAAAAGAAAATAGTGCGATAGCAGTTGGCGCGATATTAGGTTTGGGCGATGAAACAAAAATATTATTATTTTGGATTTTTCTCAAAATTTTGGAACGGATATTATGTACCAACCCTTAATTTTCCCTTAAACTGAAAGAATATACTTTGCAAATTATATATATATATATACATCCCTCGCTCGCTCTAAAGTTTAATCAAGGATTTATGAAGAGGCCCATGTTGTTGTTTTAAAAGTAGAAAGAAAATGTTTGAAAAACATGGACTTATTAATAACCGGATGACCAAATCATACACTTATTGCTAAAATGATTTACATTTTGAGAGTGGTTGAAATGGCTTTTTTATTGTGACAATTTCACAGAAGCGCCAATCTAGGTTGTTTTAGTGACAATTACTTGCTGCAAAATATCCCTTCAAAAAGTAGCTTAAGATCACGGAGAACGTTGAAATAAAAAGATGTAAGATAGGTTTGTGGTTCGCGTCCCGGTACAAGTAAATAATATAAATGTAATGTAAATAATGAATTTGTATAGCGCTCAACTTTCACCCTGGAGTGCTCAGCGGCGCTTCACAATGTAAAACAATTATACGATAATATACGTAATAAGATTAAAAATAGAATACAATTCAAAACATCGAGTACAAATTAAATGAGGGTGAAAAATATAATAAAATGTATAATCAGTAAATTTAAAAAAATAATTCAAAAACATTGACGAAAAAAGTTAGTTTTTAAATTTCTCAAGTACAGACTCGAAGACTTGACATCATTTATCCCCTAGCAGGCCGTGATATTCAATATAACTCTCGATTACCTGTGGGTCATACAGTAGACTATTCTGGTAGGCCGCATCACACTAGCACACTAACAATATATGTATCTCTACCTTCAGCTAGGTGCACAACCACACTAGAATTGAGGTCAAATGGGTAAAAAGTAAAAAACAATCCAAACAAACAAAAAACAAACAAACAAAAAACCAAAAAAAACAAAAACAATATCCGAGCCCTAAGTTGAAATCAAAGTGAAGCTTTTCACATTGCAATAATTGCCTTCAGGCATAAGAAGAAGGAGAGGGAGAACGAGGGGGTGATGAGGAACACAAAGAAACAAAAATATTAATGATATAATTAATAGTAATAATATCAATAATAGCAATATCAACAGTGACATAAAACCAGATGTCATCAACGTTAGATAATTGGTGTTACGAGATTATGAACCCGCACACACCTCGCTCACTCTTTATTTAACACCATGGTGTTAGAGGAAGAAATCGCTGACTAGACTAAATTAGATTGGTTTTTCCCAGAGACTGCTACCTACTGCCATGTTCACTTGACAGGCGATATGACTAAACCACGTGTCATATTGCACGCGGATCACAAGGTGTCCGACACGACTTCGTCACGCGTTCATTATGGCTGGGCTTGGATTGTGTCTGAAAACTTTCAGTTATTTCACTTTTGGTGTGAATAACTTTTGATGAAATTGTAGTGTCAACACGTTTTCATATTATATAAGGTTGACAATACTAATCGCTTAGAAACTAATGACTTTACTATAACATAACCACGCAAAGGTTTTACCCTGACGGATATTGACTTAAAGATCTCTTTGTGGCGTAGGTGCTCCAGACCGACAAGTTTCGAGTTCGAATCCTGGCTGGAGCTACCGATGATGAGTCCTTGGAAAAGACCTTCCCTCACTCGACTTGGGTGTAGATTAGTACCCATCGACAGGCAGAGAAAGAATGTTAGTGTCGTCTCGTCACACCAATACTGTAAACATCCTTAAGTTTGATTCAGATTTTATTACAAACGCCGAAAAGATCAAAGGAATTCGTCATTGTGATGGAACTGTTGGGTCTATGACTTTCATATTCAAAATTCATAACGTCCTTAAAACAATAAGCCCGCATGCAAAAATTCACGGCACCTCATTTCGTAGCTTCCGGGGAAATGGTGATATTTCGTGCTTGGAACGGACATCAACACAGCACGATGTACAACTGTCAATGGCATTGAAAACAAAACAAAACACAGTCTTATAAACTAACAAAGATAAAAAAAACCGGGTGCGCACGTTTCATATCCCTGGCCTTGTCTAATGTTAAGATAAAGATGAGGCTACAGTTCATATACCCGACTCACAGACATTGAACCACATACACACCAGCAGGCTGTGTCATCCAATACCTTCTTCAGGTCTCTTGTGAGCATATGCTAGAATAGACCGTTAGGCGCATCATACTATCATACTTACAATATCTTTCTCTGTCTTTAGCTCGGCGCTCATTCACACATGATTAAAGTGAGGGAAAATGTGTAAAGAATCTTTCCGAAAGACTCAAAGATAGCACTGCTAGGAATCGACGTCCGGATTGGAGATCGGCAGCCTATCATCTTGAAAACAAGTCAATCACTGGATACAGCACTGCCCCTGGTATTGATCAAGCACAAACTATTTTGACTTGACTGTCAAGCAAGACGAAAAAGCAAATTTAGTTTCTATCGATCTCTACTATTTCTATCGTTGTAAAACCTGGACTTTGGACAAATTACACATCGAGATTCTGGAATGAACGCTTTCAAACGCATATGTTTACAGACAAAGACCACAGTCTTGGGGATTTTAGGCACATTTGTGGGTACTGGCCTTTAAGCCTTGACACGGGGTACGAGAAATCACGAGATGGCTAAATGGTTAAAACAGCGAACTCTCCTATATAAGATCGTGGGTTCGAATCCTACCCCAATAATATCATTGTTTTTCTTGGGTACGAAACTTTATTCCTCCCTCGAGCCAGGTGTTAACTGACCGTAATATGTTAATTCTTAGCACATTTTATACTTTAAAAATTACATGAATAATACAATGAATCATGCAATGTTGTGAGTAGAATTCACTGCAATAATGTTGTGCCAAAAAGTGCTAACAGTTAACTTGTGGTCCATGTATACCGCCCCAGCTAACAAATTGGGATGAGATCTGCGATAAATCAGCGCCCTGTGTTGACATGAATATTGTCATATCATTTGCATAACGCTACGGACACCTCTGGCCGTATACACAGAACATACGTTAAGTTTTAAAACATTTTGGCACAACCTTATTGCAGTGAATTATACTCACAACATTGCATGACTCATTGTATTAATCATTGTTTGTTTGTTATCTGTTCCCTGTAATACCGTAATTAAACAGTGTAGGGACCAACTCTTGAGTCTGGCCGAGGA
>JARDUL010110947.1:0-19041 GCA_030265205.1 Dirona pellucida | reverse complement strand
TATTATTATTATTTGCCCAGGTGGCAACTCCCAGTTGTCCTGTAACTTAAGAGTAGCCACTGGGGTAACAGCAAAGTTTTCATCTGTGTAAAATGTATCGATATGGACCTTTTATCATGGTACATTTTTGTTGTTCAATTTACAGATTAAAAAAATGTTTTTGGTCACATTTACATGGATGGGCTTTTATACTGTCATAACCTGCTCATGGTTGTTAAATACTGATCTTAAATCACTAAGTATATCTAATCTATATATTTGCAGTCTTTCTGTTGTTCGATGATGAGTGGTGTTAGTCCTTGACATTTTCATTTGGCTTTACTTCCCATTTGTACCATCCGGAGCAATACAACCATATTTCTCTGACCTGAGTGGGTGTGTGTGTGTGAATGTATGTGTGTGTGTGTGAGAGACCCTGCACTGTCTGTCTGTCGTCTGCAATTCAATGGCAACTAGGCTAGGTTTACTTACTACTACTACTGCCCTGTAATTGTTAGAGCTTGATCTTAGTCGTAGAAAACAAGAGTTGCAAATCGCATCTCTTATGGTATTTGTTCTAACAACTCCTCCGGTAAAGGCTTAAAATGAATTGTCACCATATAAGACTTACTTGTTACAATGAATTGTTAAAAATATAAGTCTGGATGCCAAACGAAAATGTAAAACGTTTACAGTACAGCTTGCAGAAATTTTAGGAACGTAATCAGTTGGTGCCTCGAATATAAGATTTTGAAAATCCACTGGTTTGGTTTTTAGTTTTTAATTCAAACAAAATATAATGGCACCCACTTATAATCTTATTTAGGTCAATATTTTTTTATTAAGTCAACTGAACAACATTTTAAATCTTGGACAATGCTGCTGCTTAACATTACTAAAATTTGATAATTGGCAACTCCACATATATTCGTATCATTCAGGTGGGAGGGAAGGGATGGGATTGCCCTTTGATGTACGTGGATGGTCGGGGAAAATATGTGACGTTTGGCCAGACGATCTCGAGAATCAGTTTTGGGTGTGTGTGCGTGTCATGTATACGGTACACTATTATAATTATAGTAATTTTTAAAAAGGATCCCTCCTAACAGCATGAGTAGAAATGAATGAGAAGAGGGTAAGAGGATGCACAGTAACATTATTTTTGTGATATAATATTGCAATATTATGATGTAATATTAATATTGGGAGCTGGTGGTGCAGTGGCATTAAATCACATCATGATGAAGTTAAAAATCACTTAACCTTACACCGAAAGGTAGAAAGGAAACGATAAAGAAAGAAAGTTAAAAATCAGTAAATGATCTAGTATCATGTGTCATCATGTAGGCTATTAAATCTTGTAATTGAAAATAATCATATTTTAAATCATACCGAAGGACATTGCATCCATATAAAGTTTGGGATTTGTAATATTATAATGAATGCGCCACAGCCAATTGTTGCTAAAATTAGCTAATTTGGTAACCTTATTACCAGTCATGTCCACAATCATAACCTTACACTTAAACTTAATAAATTTCAACAAGACGATAACTGCAGTACTGCAGCGGGAGGGGGTGTTTGAGTTTGGGGGGGGGGGGGGAGAGAGAAACCTTCGATGTCTTTGATGTTAGCGTTTGGCCAAGACAAGAGGATGACAATAGTTGTTTATGATCAAATCAGTCTTGATAGGGGAGTTGCAAGCGGCAGACTGATTTGGTGAATTAACCCCCTCCAGTTCCAGCAATTTAAATTAATGAATGCCCTACTACTACTACTACACTACACTAGTACTAGGCCTTCTTCTACTTCTTCTATACTATTACTATTATTATTATTGTATTAACTATACTATTATTATTATAATTATACTATATTATTGTTCTTGTTATCCTTCCTCAAGATCTGAATCATTATTTTGGGCACGTTGACTTGGTATTTTTATTCCAATACAGTCGTGTCGTAAGTCACTTTCTATGACTGATCTCAAATGGTAAGTAGGCCTACCTAATGGATTGACGGAGATTTACACATAGATTTTGTCACTGTTTACATTTGTTTCATGCTAACTTCGTTTCAGATCGAATCTTGTGACTTTTATTATTTTTAATTTAAGGATAATAAAATAGTATCTAGTACAAAAACAAAATGTTTTAAACGAAACGAACTTGAGATGTGCTCATCTACCTCTTTACTTAAAAGTTAAAAGATTCTGCCGCTGCCCACTGCAACCCAACCCTCAACCCACCCAACGAAAGCAGTAACTTGGTCAGTCTTTGCAACACAAAATTGTCACCACTCACACGTTGATCAAAGGCTTTTAACTCTTCTCTCTTTGCAAAAGTACAAAAAATGCTCTTTTAATCAAAATTGCAACACGAATGTTAGTCTATGTATGTTGTCATTTATCATTGTCATCCTCCTAGTCCGTCCTAGTCTAGTCAATCAATGTCATATAATATAAATATAAATAATAATATAATATACAATTTATTTACATTCATATTGTTTTGATGTTGGGTGTGTGTAGTGAGAGTAGTGTAGTATTATTATAGTATAGCTCCTACGTAGCACTAGCAGACGAGAGATAATCTATTAAGTTTAAGTATCTATCATCATCATCCTTCATACTCATACTCATATATTCATATTATTAGTATAGTATTATTATTAGTATTAGTATTATTATAGTGATAAAAGTAAAAGCACAGTGAGAAGAGGTCTAGAGGCCTATAAATTATAATTATGATGATTAAAATTATGAAGAATACAAGTCTCCGCCTAAGTGCACAGCCGTCAACAAAAAAACGTGCTCTAAGTCTAAGGCGAACCGTGCACTTAGGCGAAGATGAAAATGGCAGCCAGGGTAGGTGGGGTTGCAACAACATATTATGATCATTTATAAAGAGCATCATGTCAGCATCAGCCAGCTGATCAATAACTCTGCCTTCTAACTAAGTCAAGTCATCATCTTTTTCAAAAGAAAAAATTTCACCCACGCAATGGGTAGTACCATTATAATGTTACACTGACCAATAACTCCTCCCACAAACATACATGATGAAGGAAAGCAAAGAGCCGCATTGAAAGCCAATCAGTGTACATCGCGACAAAACGTGTGAGACTCGCATTATACAGTTGGTATCTCCTTTGAAGAGCTAAACAATGAAACAGACATAATCCTTGACGGTCATTGCAAATGTCTCATCCCTATTCTTTAAAGAAGGCAATCGTGCGTGTCGCATTGTGCAATCATTTCCTGACCAAGTGTTAAGTCAGTGTCGGTTCAGCAAGCCTGGAACAATGCAGCAGGTAAAACAATCCCTAATATTGCGTCTCTAAACAAAATGAAGGGTTGTGATTTAACACACCGTGTCTGGCTGATAGATTACCACATTACTGGTTTGGTTTAAAAAGTTAGAAAACACGTAATTTCAATCACAAATGTCAGGTAAATTTGGTGAATTAACCCCCTCCAGTTCCAGCAATTTAAATTAATGAATGCCCTACTACTACTACTACACTACACTAGTACTAGGCCTTCTTCTACTTCTTCTATACTATTACTATTATTATTATTGTATTAACTATACTATTATTATTATAATTATACAGGAAATAATTTGGGTCGCTGAGAGCCAAACATGCTCTTAGACGGAGTCCACTCTAAGCAACCGTGCACTTAGAGGGTTAACTTTACATAGAAAAATTTTTTGTTTCGCGGCCAAACCGTGCACTTAGGCGGAGAGCTCTTAGGCGGAGACTATACTGTATATAAATGGTCTTCTCCAACTCCATGGCCAGATGTTGACTTGGAGTTGGAGTTGATTCATCATCTCTGTGCTCTGGGGTGTATCTGTATAATATATCTTATGTTTAAGTAATGGATTCGCACACCCACATTGTAGGAGGGTGCCACTGCTGGTATCGTTTCCTGTTATAACAGTGGCAACGTTTTGGGGGGAGGGGGGGGGGGTTGCACCACCGCAAGGCCATCTTGCTGATGATGAGCAATTAGGATTTACATTGAGACCATGATGGAGAAAATGTTAAAGTTAAAGTTTTAATATTCATTGTATATTTAGTGATGCCAAAGATAATTATCAGTTTTTTTGCTTTTTTCATTTTTATCTTTACAGATTGGATGCATCAGTGGGACACGCAAAATCTTTACTCTTGTCGTAAAATTGGGAAATAGTCAAGCAAAACGCAAGCTTCAAGTACTCTTTTTCTCTTCTGTGGAGCTTTTTACCTTTGCATTTAAAGTGCTGTTTGAGGTTTTTTTGGGGTTGTTTTTTGCGGGGGTTTTCTTTCACAGTAGTTCAGAATGGAATTTTTAGAATTTCTCTTTTGGTTTTCATACCAATGCCTTGATTTTCTTGGACTTGCGTTTATTGTTTTCCTCATCTTTGCTGTGATTATGATATACAGTACCAATGTGAACAATCCGTGGATGGTAATTCCTGGAATTACTAGAGACACAGATGATTAGATATTTTGATATGATATTTATAAAATAGTCAAGATATATTTAGACTATACATTTCCTTATTGTCACCTCTACTAATAATTCTTTCCCACACTAAATCCAAATCAATGTTGACAACACAAAGACTTTTGCATGAACTCCTCACTTTTGTCGTGGCTTCTAGATATTTTAGGTATGGTTTCCTTTTCTCGTGATTACCAATTTTGATTTTATTCCTTTTTCTATACTATAGTATTAGTTTTTAAATGGTCTTCTTAGAAAATTCTGCCTACATTGTAAATAGAGGCCTGATTACTTATTCCAGTACCATCAATTTTAATTGATAGAGTTGACAAAGAGGTTTAAACTAATTCTTATTTCTATTTTGATTTTAATCTGCCCTCTATTATATTTTGTATGATATAACGTATAATCTCACAATTATTTTTTATAGCAACATAAATGTCTACTCCTTTCCAGTTGTAAATTTCAATGAATGGTATTAAATTTATTATCTAACTTTTTGGTTGTGATTGAAGATTCGGGTGTTGATTAATCATTCCCTTTTATTTTGCAGAATGAATCACGTGCCTTCAAAACCTCATATAGCAGCTTTACTTGCGTCATTATCTCACTGCCGTGTTAACATTAGCAAAGTCTTGGCTTCTAATTATTACACACAACAGTTTTTTGAAAATCATAAAGATACTATAGACAGCCAAAGTCCTTCCTCCAACGTTCGTATAGTCAATTGGGTTGAGACTCTGCGGAAACACCAATTACTAGGAGGAGGATGCCAAAGTCTCATTTCTCACCAATCCTCTTACCACACACTTCATTCTGGATCTCAACTTCATGGGGTATCGGAGAAAGTGAAAGCAAATGGCTGCTGCAACTACAACATTGTCAGACACAAGTCGAAGAAAAAAAACCACGATTCAGATGTAAGTTGCAGAAGATTTCAGTGTTTAATATCTCAATTTGTTTGTTATCTGTTCCCAAAAGTACTGTGATTAAACAGTGTAGGGACCAGCTCTGTGTCTGGCCGAGGACAGTGCAGAAGGCTGAAGGCATCGATGCGATTTAGGTTAAGTGCAAGTCTGTGCCCCACTAGTGCACATGGCCTGATGATACAGAACTGGAAAATCTATAGATCAAGATTTTTTAAGGCAAGCAGGGGATCATCCCACTGTGCTAGATATGTCAATGCAAAGAGCCATAACAACAGAGAGTATGAGAAAGGGAGAACAGATCGATATTTGAAGAGCTCAAGCAAAACATTGAACACTGCTACAAATCTTTTGATTATATCTACATATAATATAAAAGATTATGTATCATAGAATTGAATAAGATAATGAAAGGTAACTCCCATCCACTTTACCTCAGATGCAATCAAGTCAAAGAAAGTGTGCGCCATGTGAATCCATAAGAAAACTTTGAAACAAAGACATCATAATTCCTTTTTAATCCATTGTGTATGCAATCTCAGCCACAAAACTAAAATATCTGGACCTGCACTATGTCTTATATAGACTAGTGATCCATGATTTACACTTTGACAACCGCTGTAGATCATTTTGAGAACCTGCTACTGTATAGAATGTATGTATTAGTTATGTAGATATTTTATATATATTTACAAAACTCATTACTCATTTTTATTTCATTTGATGATTTTAGAATGAAAGCGACTCTGATGCAGATGATAATCTTGATGAAGACGACTTTGAAGCCCCAACTCAATTCAAAGTACAGACAATCCACACCCCTTCTTTGCGAGTAGATGCGGTCCTTAGTAAAGCACTAGGTTTATCGAGGCAGTGAGTTTACCACCATGAAAATTTAGGGGGGGGGGGGTGTCATCTTTCATAACAAAACCCAGTTTTCATAGCTACTTTAAATTTTACTTATTCTCTTCACTTTAACATTCATTCTTTTATAATGCCTTAATTCGTTTTATTATTGTAAATCCCTGACACATGATACATCTTTAGCACCTTTTTTAATCGTTAATAGTTTCTTTCTCGTATGCCTGCAGTAGTACGAATATTATTAGCTTTTCTCCGAAAGTTATATAATATTCATTACGCTACTTAAGTCCAGGTTAAAATTGACCAAAAAGCTTCCTTTCATGGGGATAGTCTAAACTCTTATTAAGATTGACCCCCCCCCCTGGGGTGAATAAAGGGAATTTATTATTTATTTTATTATAGTATTGTGTTAAATGTGTCAATGTTTGTAGAGTCGAGGATTCCCTGAGAGAGAGTCTTGATCATCCACCAGTCATTGTTTGTAGCACACCTTGAGTTTGTATTCTTGATCTATGTTGTTAAGAAAATTACTCTATAAACCAATATTTCTGATGTTTACTAATTGCAAGAATCGTATTCTGTTCTTTGACAAGGTTTTTGTGATTGTGACTCAATTCTTCATAATATGTGTTGTTAAGAAAATAGCAATACATAAATGGATCTGATTTACTTATTACAGGAATCATAAAAAGTTGTGCTTCCGTTCAACAAAGATTGACGTCTTTTAAATGCCTTTAAATGCTTTAACATCTCTTTTAAGAATGTTAAAGTCATTTCCTTTTTGGATTTTTATCTAAAGCACACCATTGTGTATTGATTAGGCTATTTTTCATTCGCTCTGACAAATTTTACGTTTTCGAGTGTTTTAAAAATCTTTTGGACTTAATATTTATGCACAGATTGATTGCAAAGCGCATAGAGCATAACCTGGTCATGATTATGCGCTCTATAAATGCTATGTATTATTATTATTATATTCCGCTCTTTGACAAGTTTTTTATTTATTTATAAAAATTTACTTTTTTTTTTTAACAGTCGACTGGAAGAGATCTTCTTTGGTCCTGGCATCCTGTTAAATGGCAAAAAAATATTGAAGAAAGGGGGAAAGGTAATGTGCAGTTTGTTACGCAAGATTTTGGTGAAATCAAAGTTGACTGTATAAAATAATATCTTCAACTTTTTAAAAATCAAAGTAATAAGAAAGTATGGCAAGAAACAATATCGGAGGTGATAGAAAAGAGGATGTGTAGGTATTTAGATGGAAAGAGGAAGACTCTGGATAGAGATCAATGGTGAAAGCTTGTCCTCACTTAACCTTACCCAGAAAGGTGGAAGGGAAACTGATAAAGAAAGAAATAAGTAATAAGAAGAGATGTGTCAAGTTGGTATTAGTTTTTTTATAAATTGTTGTTTTGATCAGAAAAGGTGACAGACGTTCTGATCAGTGTTTTCTATCATTGTCAGAAATATAATTTGTTAACACTCCATAAAATATGAAATGAATTTCACTTTTTTAAGTCTTCTATACGTCTATGATTCGATAGAATCATGCATGGTGTCGGTGGTCAAGTGGTTAGGGTGCCGGCGCCAAGATAGTGAGAGCCTGAGTTTTTGAAAGATAGTGTCAGCATGTTAGTACAGTGGAACCCCTCAATTAAGACCACCCAAATTTCAAAGGAAAATGATTTTAAGATTTAAATGATAATGATAATATCCCCAGCATGTATCACTTTCTAGACATGTTATTATTATGCCTTGTATCTTGATTGTATGTGGTCATTGTTGAGGGATACTGGGACTCAAATGCAGCCATTTTGGGGCGTTCGTTGGTTGGTTGCATTAGAGGGGTCATTTATATAGTAGTAAAAACAGGTGCGTCATTTCAAATTTGGTCGTAATTGGGAGGTGGGCATTATTGGGGGGAATTCCACTGTATGGCTAACCTAACTGTATGCTCCCCACAGGAGTTGAGAATGATATTGAACATCACATCATGCTGGGGGATAAATGATGTAAATTCTGTGGGCCTGTATTTGTACATGGATACGCTCTATAAACAATGTTTCATAACGTGTGTCTTTTCAGATGGACGAAGGGGATTATGTTGACGCCATAATGGAGAAAAATGACAACGAAATCCGAGTGAAAAGGGTAAAGCTGCTGAAAGTCGATTCAGAAAAGACTGGCACAGACAAATTCATCATCAGGGTCCGAATTTGGAAGTCGCCTTTCGCTATCGACAACCCAGACCAATGGAAACCTGATTTGTGATTGGTTCAGTGAACGCTCGACTAGAGTAGGTTTTAGGTGTGGATCCTTTAGGTATTGCAGCCATTCGTATGCAATTGGGTCAGTGAATGCAACTCAAATATATTACATACTGTATTTATATTCAGTATTATTATGTAATCTTGCCTTTGTTGTGATCTTAAAATGTGATGTAGATGCTAGATGGTTTTAATTATTCTGACTTTTGAGTGGCGTCATCGTTGACAAGGGGTAAGGGTGCTGGCTTCATATTGTGAGATCCCAGGCTCAAATCCTGACGAAGGATTACCGAAATTATAAATTATGAGACTCAGGTATGAAGTAGTGCTGTTTTAATTTCAGATTAATCGCAACAAATTGTTTATTGCCGGCCAGTTGCGATTCAGTGAAGTGAAGTAGACTGGTCATTTTTTTTATTTTGTCATTTCTATGATTATGATATTCCAGATATTTTATGGGCTTCCATTTATGTATGATTTTGTGTACGATTGATATTGTTGCGTCTGATTCAGAGAACATTACTGCTAATGTGATTGTGATTTAAGCCTGTTGACTACGGAATGAAGAGCTACATAAATGCTACGTATCCTTATTATTTTATTATTATTAACATTAACATTATTGGGGTTTTTTTAACTGGGTTGCATTGCATTATGATTGATTGGTGTAAAGCATTTGCAAATGGCTGCAACAACTGTTAGTGGTATTAGTATTAGTACTGATATTTTTCTGTCAACTGACTAGCCTTTAGTCAAGTAGGTAGTCACCATACTTTAAAAAATTCCAAGTCTAAATTTGGATATTTGTCAGTTGCTTTTCTCAGGGGTTTATGTGTGTTTTTCATTGTTTTGAGTTTGTGTTTTGTTGTTTTTGTTTTTTGTTGTGGGTTTTTTGTTTGTTTGTTTTGTTTTTTTCTTTGCCTTTTCGAAATTGTATCTCTATAACACCCCCAAAGCACAGCTGAGACCAACCCTGTTCTCAGTCATGAATGAGAATGGAGCATTTCATCTCTTATTGCCTGACACAAGGCCAGGAAGTCTGTGGGTCATAGAGTTAGGACAGGTTGTGATCATCCCATGAAATAGAAAAACATTTATGAGCATGTAAATATGAAATTTCAAATAAGAGGGGTTTTTTTAATGTAGTTGTGTCTCTACCATCCACATAAACAAACCGAGGAAAAGATAATGTAAAACTTTGTGACTGAGCAGATGTGATTCGTTATGATTTGCCATAAAACTCCTTAACAATAACAAGGGTCTTTCATCAAATTCCATTCTCGCCTTTGCCTCATACATATTAATGAAATCATTTTTTGACTTGTTGTTTTGGTGTGCCACTGACATATGTAATGTTAGACTTGTTCCAAGCTGTTGAGATTGATATATAGATATATATATTTTTCCCCTATATTTTATATTCAAATCATGTAACACCAAGAAAATTTGCCATTTTTGGACAATAAAGATGTATCTTAATCTTATCATCGTATCTTATGTGTTACAAATTATGCTTGTGTGTATCTTATCATCTTATCTTATGTGTTACAAATTATGCTTGTGTGTATCTTATCATCTTATCTTATGTGTTACAAATTATGCTTGTGTGTATCTTTGTCACTCCTTTATGTAAGTTTGTTTGTTTGTTATCTGTTCTCTGTAACTGTAATACCATAATTAAACAGTGTAGGGACCAGTTCTGCATCTGGTCGAGGACAGTACAAGACGGAAGGCATCAATGTGCAGACCTAGTACACTCCAGTACACATACAGAGATAGAAATTATATGGATTAAAATTTGTAAAGCAAGCAGGGGATCAGCCCACTGTGACAACTCTGTGTAATTAAATATGATCAATATGAAACCAAAAGTTTGGATAGTTATTTTGTTTCGTTGGATTTGGTTGGATCTCGTTGTTTTTGGTTTTTGGTTTTTTGTCATTAAAAAAACCCCTGAAATATCCCTTTTTGAAAATATTATGCAAAACAAATTGATTTGAATTTGAAAACGGGAAAGTCCACAAATCGCGTTGCCACCACAAAAAAATGCATTCAGTCTGCGCCTCTCAATTTTTTTCCCACCTCCTTACTTCAGTTCAGCAGAAAAAAAGTCACTAGAGCATTTTCATGGCAACACTAAAAATCTCTTAGTAGTGATTCAACAACTGATACTAGTACTAGCTGACGAAAATGGACGTAAGTGAAAGATTGGTTGCTGAAGTTCTTAAAAAGATCATGCAGCTTTATTTGACAAAACTCATGAAAATTGGTGTGACGCTTTTCTATCCTTGCTCCAATCATGCTAAGTAACAACTATAGTCCCTATCTCTGTACATGTACAGACTCACAGTTTCACTTATCCACCAGCAGGTCGTGTCATTCAATATCCTTCTCAACTCCATGACAATATCTGTCTCTGCCTGTAACTGGGTACTCATTCACCCTGGGTCGAGTGAGGAAAAAGTGTAAAGAGTCTTTCCCAAGGACCCAATATCGGTAGCTTCAACTAGAATTCGAATCCAGGATCTCACTATTTCGAAACGGACACACAAAAGCCTCTCAACCCACATTCTATCATGGTAAGGTGTGCTCGGTCATGGACACCACAAATACAGGTACATCGGTTGGCAGGGTTCAATAGAAATCAGTAATCTATCATCAGTCTCTCTCTCTCTCTCTCTCTCTCTCTCTCTCTCTCTCTCTCTCTCTCTCTCTCTCTCTCGCTCTCTCTCCCCCCCCCCCCCTCTCTCTCTCCCACACACACACACACACACTTCACCTCCAGAATCAGTCATCCTGTGGACCCATTGTAATTGTATTACTGAGTTTCTATTCTCTTCGTTGTTGAGAAAAGTAATGTTAATTTCCATTACTTTGTTGCAATTTGGTGCACACTTCCCACTAAATGATTTTTGTCCGACTAGAATTAACAGTAAAACAATTTATTTACGCCTGTACAACTAATTTGCTGATCCCCTGCTTGCCTTGAAAATCTTGATCATAGATTTTCCAGCTCACCGCTTTATTTGTCTTGATAGGCATACCATATTGAATTGCTTGTGCTAATGCCCATGGAACTGGCCCAAGGGGGTATTCCATCACTTTTTGGAGGTCAAAATCATTCTCATGTAAGAGTAAGAGCATCAGCAGTTATGTCCAAACATGCTTCTTTGCGCAGTTATCTTCACCACATTTTTCTTGGACGTTTTCACGTTATCTGTCGATAGGCCAACGTCTTTTTCTTATTCCTTGGTGGTGTGGTGGTGATTATGTTGATAATAATGATAAAATTTCCTATACTGTGTCTTGGGATAGACTAAAAGAAGAAAAAAAGACCGTAAAAAGTATATTATTATATAATAAGCTCTATTTTTTGTCATCCCTTGACAAGTAGCGACAACAGAGCCACACATTATGTATGAAATGAAAGCTTATTCAATGCTCAAATACCACTTGGGGTCATGACAATTTCGAAAAATCGCCAAAAAAAAAGTACGACCAGCAGAGAGTTAAGATAATAGCAGTGTAAAAATGTGACAGTATCAGAGATCAATGTCTTATTAAAACGATATTGTAACCAATTCTCCTCCTTTTATCCTGAATTTACATTGTAAGTGTAAGCCTACAACTGTGTTCATGAAGGTACCTACAGGTCTTGCTTCCGGTGGTGTGTCCAAAGTATTTCGCTTTTCTTGTCACCGTTAGCTTCAAGAGATGCGTTTCTGTTCACAGTTCTTTCAAGATGCTTTCATTCGATTCCTATTTACGAGGATATTGATTACGTCATCATTAATTGCGTGCTTGAATTTCACCGTCCGCGTTTCAGCACTTTGCGCTCAAAATAGAATCTATCTTATTCTCCGAGAGGTCCGCGTTATTGGGTGTATAAAGAAGGAAATGCAGTCACTCATTGCTCCTCCGAAGTCATTGCGGCTGGCCATTATTATTATACATGGTCGGGGATGCCTCCTCCTAGGAGGAAAGCCGCAATGCAATGGAAACAATCTTGACCATAAAATTGTCTTCTTGCAAAGTTTTGGTCAAGATCCCAAGCAAGCAAGACATCTCTCTTTCTGTCTTTCTATCCTCTTTCAAGCAGGCAAGATTTTTTATTTTTTTTTATTTCTAAATGGCGTGTTCCCCCACTTGATCCGTGAGTGGGAGTACATTTCGACCCCATGTTCCGTATTGAGGAAATCATCGCCATATTCCGATAATCTGCGTCCAATTAAAAAAAACAACATGTTGTGCTGCTGAGCACTATGCACCACACTGCGGACGTGACAAATAAACCAGAAATCGATTGGGTAATGCATGATGCATGACCAAAATTTCGAACCCGTGCATGTAATAAGTATGCGTCATATGGCGCGCAATCATTTATTTACCGAGTGAAATATGGCTCGTTTGCCATTATGTTCATTAACTTTCACTTGAAACAGACAAGATATTTTGTTTGATGCTGTATTGACCTTAATTCCATTGAACTGAATCATTTTGATTGATTTGAATGAACACCTGACTTAATTGCAATTGTCAATTATGAGTTATGATTTTTCTATTTTCTCTTTCTGAATTGACGTGGACAAAACTACACAAGGCATTTGTTGTCGAAACTTATCTCAAAACTCACTCATTTATATTATATTATCTTGCTTTGTTCCGAAATAAGTTCAATTGTAAACGAGGGGCGTCACTCAAGTTTCGGAATTCAATACCCGTCGAATCTTTCACTATGCACTACGCACACTTTGGCAGCTGAGCAAACCTGTCTGGGTCGACCAGGTGACCAGGCTTTGTAAATGAACTAATCATTGTCCTTAAACTTTTTCACCCAATTGTGAAGCCGAGAAAAAGGACCCAAGAAATAATAGTTGGAATGTGCAGAGAAAGTTTTCTGGGGTTTTTTTTTTGGGTGGTTTTTTGTTTGTTTTTTTTTGTGTGTTTTTTTGCATACTGATGTAAACATTTATCTATGTATTCATGATTTGTTATAATATGAAGCAGTTCAGTGGCATTTTTTCCTCAATCCCTTTTCATCCTATTTATGCCCACTATAGTAAAGTTTCATAGAAAAATGTGTCCCTTCCCTGAATCAAGTTTTAATCAGTCTGTCGCATCAATAAACCATTAAAGTAATGAGGGGTCTGTGGTAAGCACCTCAGTCCACTACAAAGATACACCTCAATTTTACAAAACTACAACAAGTGAATAAAACGAAACGCGAAGAATTTCTTACAACCTGTGAACATCACTTAAACTACAACTACAATTACAATTACTACAACTACAAAGCCTTTGATTTTCTATGAAAATTGTGGTCTCAGATATCAATATCTGTTTCGATTTTTCTTCTTGATATATAATACAATGGCGGATGGGGCAGATAATAGTGCCACTGAGGTAAGATATAGATCGCGTCATAGTCATAGTTCTATACTATTATTATTATTATTAGTATTATTAGTACTATTATTACTATTGCCAATTGCTGTCTTGTTTTGAAGTTATTATTATAGTTATGTTATAGTTATAGCAAATTAGTTTTTAGTTAATACTAATAAATATTAATAAAATACCTTGGACCTTAGGCCTTAGGACCTTCTTTATTAGTAGTATTAGTATTAGACTTGACTTAGACTTAGACTTAGACTTAGGATGTTTCTGAACGCAGGCTTTGGTGCCTCTTTGTTCAGCTATTTGAAGTTGTGCTTGTCTTTAAAACCTCCAATTTTGTAATTTATTCATCAATGTTGTTGTAATAAATATAAACTATTTGATGTTTTTTTAAGTGGTTATCTAGCTTCTTGTTTTTAAAATTATTAACATCTTTATGCCAATGACAATGACAACGTATTTATAATATAAATATGAAGTATTAGTATTAGTATAATAACTAGTATTATAATATTAATATATAATATTATAAAGGTACCATTTTTTTATTTGAATGCTTGTTTGTTGTCTACTTTTGTTTTGTCGTTGGAGTTGGTGGTGGGCTTGACACTTGATAATTGATAGTTTGTAAAGACTCTACTAACTCTAAGTGCATACATTTTATTGGATCTTCTTAATTCTCGTACTCTTACTTGTTAATTAAAAACTGATTGATGAGGCATCTTGATCTTGGACTTCAATTGGTGTTGTCTAGGGCCTACACTGCTACTACTAGTACTAGTAGTACTAGTGCTACTATGAACTAACCCCTGGCCTTGTAGTTAGTAAGTTAGTTGTAGGCCTACTTAGAAAGAGTTAGAGAAGGACCTAGGCCTAGGCAAAGAGATGAACCAGAGACTTTAGAGTACGAGACCTGCAGCTTCGCCCAACCGTCCGTTACACTAATGCTATGGGCAGCGTAGGAGTAGGAGTGAGAGGCGAATATTTTTTTTCAAATAGCATTGGTATATATATATAATAGTACCTGATGGCAGACCGACTTAATAATTCACCACTTTAATTAATTCCTTGCTATTGTCTAGTAATTATTATTTTTATTATTCAATGTCTCAAATCATAAATTATTTTTGTTATTTATTAGCATTATTTTTTATTAATATAATATAAATTATAAAATAATAATCATCATCATCATTGTTATTATCCTATCATTATCATCATTATTGTTGTTTTTTGTTATTGTTGTTCATGCTGCTGCTGTTATTGTTTAAAAATATATTATTATAATAAAAATTTGTTACAGAATCATTTCCAATGGAATATAATTAATATTATAATTTTGAACACTTATTTTATAATATTTTTGGCGCACAGAGTCAAAATTTGTTTTAAAACCTGCATTTGTTAAACTTTACTTAGAATTATATAAGCAATTAAATAATTTTATCACTGAGAAACAAGTATTTTTTATCAAGTGCAAATTATCCCATTCTATTATGGCAATTACTATATATATATAGATCGCCGAGATTTTTTCAAAACTGTTTTCAGTTGAAAAGCGGGTTTTTTAAAATGCGCTTAACAATAAACTAGACTCAGTCATTTTCGAATTGTTAGTATTTTAGTGAAAAAAATCCTCCTAGCATGAATCTAAGATAAATATATATATCTATATTATTATAATGATATAATTACTATTTAATCATTTCTATCCCATTTTATTAGTTTGAGGATGACGACAATGAAGAGGACATCCCCTTAGAAAAAAGGAAAAAAATGTTTTCCAAAGAGCGTAAGTCATATGTATATAAAATATATTTCTGATATATTGAAAGGCTTCAATGCTACCCATTTGTTTTTTGCTAACCTTGGCCAATAAGAATGTAGTTTTATTCTGAAGCTATCACTTTTTTTCCTCTTGAGCACTTTATTTTCTTCCCTCTTTGATTTATATAAATATGTAATGACAAATACTGTAGTTGAGTGCAAACAATATAAATATATATAATAATTTGTTTCCTGGAATATAAAAATATTTTTTATGAACTTAAAAACAGTGAGCCGGAATATTTTTTACTTTTACAGTAGTCATTTTCTTTTCAAATTAGATTTACTGTTTGTATGTTTGCAGTCTTTCTGTGTTATAGTAATTTACAATGTTGGATCCAGCTCCACAATCAGCCCTGAATAGTGCACAAAGCAACCTCATGTAAAACCTTGTACATGACCAAACCACTGTGTATTGGTGACCACACAGAACTACAAAGGTAGAAACTGTCAATCGACAATGATTTAGAAGTAGGTTATAATCATTCACTGAGTAGAAAATCCTTGATTTGGTACGCACCGTTAAATTAATTACTCTGTACCTGTTGATCAATTGAGGTAAATAAACATCTGTCTATATTTTCCATATCTCGAGGCACTGCTTTTTCTATCTCATTTATGGCTACTCATATTATTTCCTGTAATAAATGCTCAAACTATTATATTATTATATATGTATTTTTTCATGACTTGATACGTCTCAAATTTCTTGACAGTGCGATGTATGATGTATGGATTTGGAGATGATCAGAATCCGTATACAGAGTCTGTTGATTTGCTGGAGGATTTAGTCATTGAATACATCACTGAAATGGTGAGTGGGGTTGTGTTGATGTGCATATATCATTATTAATATTATTATTATTATTATTATTATCATTATCATTATTATTAATTATTATTATTATTATAATAATCATTATCATTATTATTACTATGGTTCAAGTTAAGTATTAAAATAGCAATAGCATGTTGAGTTAAGTTCCTTATATCACTAAATGCGTAGTGCTAGTTTTTATTTTCTGTTGTCAGTATTCGCAGTGCCACGGCCAAATCTGTATTTTCATGAAATTCTGGGTGGTTTGGTGAAACTGAAAATATTAAAATCTCAGGAATGAATAAAGATGCAGCCGGCCTTGAAATTTCGGAGACTATTAGTATTAGTAGGCACTGTGAGTTTGGGCACATAATGATAATTATTTACTAACCCTGCAATGCCGACTTTCACTCTGTTTCTCCATTGTCATTTAACTGCTTTGGAGACTTTTTGAAATGTCCGCTGAGACCTGAGCAGTCTAACCAGACCGGTCAAGACCAAGAATTAAAACAGTCCTTGTCTGATTTTGATCAAGATGCATTTATTAATCTATCATGCCGATAAATGGGATCCTTAGACTTGTGCATGATATTGATTTGTTTTTTAAAATTCTCGGTGAAGGAATGCATCATTCAATCAAAGGAAATAACTCATCGAAGTTGTAGTCAGGGTATTCCTCTGATTCATATAATTTATTTGTCACTAACTTGAGTCTTCCTACAACCTGAGTCGGCACAGTCTAAAATACAACTGTGGTGATTGTGACTGTAGTCTAAAGACAAAGTGCATTTGTGGACAAAATATCATTTATTTATTTTTTTAAATCATCATTCTGGATTAACTGTTTAAGTGTGTACCCTACATGCTTTGTGCAATTTGTAAAATCATTGATAATCCCAGTGGGTTATCATCAAAGAGAGAGTATAGACCTTCGAGAAAATCTGGCTGTTCAGATGTAAATGTGCCCACTGCATGTTTTCTTTTCGGTGAAAATGATTTATAAAAGCAAATCTAGGATTAGGCAAAGTTTTAATCTTACCATGAGATTTTAGTTTCTTTACTGGTTGTATTGCCTCATGTTTAATATTGATAGTTTTTGTGAGAATCACAATAATCACAACACAAAATTCAATTTATTTTGTTTACAACAGAACTAAAAAATATATTCCTCTCTTTTCCCCCTTATCAGACTAAGAAAGCCATGGAGACTGGTAAAGTGGGGCGTATCATTGTGGAGGATATCATTTTTCTCATCCGTAAAGATCCAAAGAAATACTCCAGGGTCAAGGAACTACTCTTGATGAGTGAGGAGCTTCGGAAAGCAAGGAAAGCTTTTGATGAGATCAAATATGCTGCAGCTAAATAATGTACGAATATGAGTTTTTGTGTTTTGTTGTATGAATGGTAGCTGTGAGTGATCGTTGGAGGGGAGGTTGGGGATAGGAAGTGAGTGTATAATATTTGAATTTGAAAGATCTGTAAAATATTTGATATCCTGTATTTGAATTTAAATTGTAAATGTTAATAAATTATGCTTTTCCTAATTCAAAATTGTTGTTGATCATTGATATTGATATTTGTCAATGTTTACTTTCAGACTCACTTGATTATAATATTAATATTATGTATGCATAATATGTGTGTGAAAATCGAAGCAATTTATAATTTAGTGACAATATAAAGAAATCATTCTCATTGTCATTATGAAAATGGGGTCAGTGAAGTTTGAGTAAAAATAAGAAAGTATAGTATAATGATGTCTAAATTCATGAGTAATATCAAAATGGGGAGCCGGTGGTGCAGTGGCTAAATCACGAGTTTCACACACAAAATAAGCATTTTTTTAGTGGCCACAGATTCGTTTCATGACGTTAGTGAAGTCAATTATTTTCAAAACTACCAGAGATAGAAATAAAAAGCCCTGTGATCCATTTTTCACATTTTATGAAACTGCAATTATCTTTTTGAATCGAACAAACTGGTGGAGAGATAACAGCATGGACTTTTATGGAATCAGCATGACTCAAGCTTTGGGACACTTGAGCATTAAATTAAATCTGTGATTCACACCAAGACAACTACTTGTAGAGGTGCCACCACCTACAAGCACATAGCAGCATGAACTCTCCCCTCTATATTGTATATATTTTTAATCATAAAGTATAAAGTTTGTGCTTTGATATCATTTTAGACCCTTTTAGGCGTAATAATATCAAAGACCTGCGATTTGACTTGTAGTTGCAGCAAAATCACAGAGCCTTGAAAACTCTTGATAATATTTCAGTTACATACCAAAGCTATGTTGACATAGTGAGAGTGAAAATATATAGAGTATTATGTTAATTTGCTTCAATGATTGACAGCACAAAAAACAGTGACGACATTTCACCAAGTGACGCCAGGAAATACTGGGTCACTTCAAATCGCCTTTTGACAGGGCATGGCAGAACTGCAGCAAATATGTACAAATGG
>JARDUL010110946.1:0-20078 GCA_030265205.1 Dirona pellucida | reverse complement strand
TCATTCATTCATTCATTCATTCATTCATTCATTCATTCATTCATTCATTCATTTTTCCATGTATCCCTGATATCTGAATGCTTTCCCTATACACTTTTACAAATTTGACACGTTTTATTGAGAAAAGATTTCAAACTAGTTACATTAAACAACACGCATCCATATAACCAAGCTCACAGTCCAATGTCCAAAGGGAGTTCATGACATGCAATAATTCTTGGGACAACAAAACAAAAAGAAATTATGGTTTTGGGGGGTTGTATGGAGACAGCAAAGAAATAATGGTATTATAATTTTATAAGATGAACGTCAACCCTCCTCTTGTAAGATCAATGGACTACAAAATATTATCAAATTTAAAAAATTAACAGTATCAGTGTCTGTCTACCAACTCCAACAATGGTGACAATCTTCCATTATTACATCTTTTCTGATGTCAAAAGTTTTTATTTTTAACATTCCATAGTGAAAGAGACACACACACACATAGCATAGCAGAAACATCTTCTGTTTTGTATTTTATTTTCCTTTGTCTCTTCTCTGCTGTCTCTTCTCTTTGTCAACATTTGTTTTTCCATTCTGCGTAATGAATTTGTCATGACTCATCTCTTTTGACCCTCCCATTACTCATGATTGCCTCTATTATAACACTATGACAATTGTGGCGTGGGTCGTCCCACCTAATCATCAGACCACTGAAACTATTTGATGCAAGCATTACTTTACAACCACCCCTATCCAAATCATTACTTCATTACTAGGTAGAGGGTATGATGTTGTAATGTTAGCTTAGTCAAACTAATGAATTTGAACTTCTACCAAAAACTCAACTGAAATTCTCCCGTCTTTTTTGCATTTGTGGATCTAACCAACGAGTGTGATTTTTTTCCCCCCTCCCCGTTCCTCTCCCCTGCCCATTATCCTCCTCGTACGCATCACGCATCATACACTTTTGTCCGTGGGATTGCCAGTGTGGCCCCAAATATTTACCGAATCTGCTCTCACCAAGAGGGGGCGCTACTCGTCCAAACAATGACGGCATCGTAGGTTTTCATTCGCATTGGTTGGCTTTTAAAAAAATCTAATATTGTAATTATCCATTTTCAATCTCATTGTTTTTGTCATTTGGTTCCTTGTTTTGTTTGTTTTGTTTTGTTTTTTAGTTTTAGATTTTACAAAATCAAAAAGAAATAATTAGGAAAACAGTTGTGGTTCCTTTTTTCATTTTCATTTTTATTTATTTATTGATTTGATTTTTGTTTGAAAATTTCCTTTGCCTACCTAGTAGCCAATTAAATAAAAAGCGTTCCTGTTAAAATGTGTTGTTTATTTCTATATATATATGATATATATATATATATATATATATATATATATTTTTAAAATTCTTTTATTCTTTCCTTCTTTGGTCCTTTTCCGTGTTGGTGTATGAACTGAGTAGCAAGAATGGTATTATTATTATTAAACCCTCTTCGTATCTGACTTTAGTTTTCATCTCATTTAAAAAAGCATTTAATGATTCTTTTTGTCTGATATGGTAAAATATAAAATCTGGATCCCACAGTCGGAATTTCCGACAGTCTCAATAATGAAAAAAACAGTAAATTTGAAATTCTTAAAGGTTGTGCTGTTCTATTTTTTGGAGATGTCGCACAATGGGGTTCAGAAGTAGTTGGACACAGAATAAATTTCATCAATATTTATCAGTACATTCCAAACACGAAGGTCAAGTAAATAATGGATTTATGGTTGTAATAGTAATAGTAATAGTCAATGCAAGAGATGGGCCTGTAATGGGACGGTCATATCACATTCCTTCCTATACTCAACTAAACAGACCAGAGACTAACTTATGATTATTGAAGTCTTTATCTTTATCTGTGGGTACATACAACACCATTTTATCTGTGGGTACATACAACACCATTTTATCTGTGGGTACATACACCATTTTATCTGTGGTAAAAGCTTTTTCTTGGTAAAATGTCAGCGTCTCTTTTCAATAGAAAATAGAATGTATCGTCAAATAACTGCTTAATGTTGTTTAGGTTTTGATCACTATTTATGTTTTCATCAGTTTACAGTTTTTGGCAGTTTTCGTTTTCTATTAGGGTTGCCTTATTCACATATCCCTTTGTGCGTAATGTGACTTTGTCCGAATTCCTCTCATTCTCTAGATACAATCTAACACTATTGCTGATGGCACTGCTTTATTGGGTCGTGTGCTAGCTTTGCATTGGTGATAATACCAAATTATAAGCCTATAATACTTTGCTAATCAATTTTGCCATGAATTGAGCTCCATTTATATTTTTTTTTAGCTAAAGAGCCTGACCACGTTTTTATCACACTGACAGAAAAAGTTGTTCAGCTCGTTGACATGAAACTCACTACTGCATAGTTGGGTTATAAAATGATTAAAGCCTTGCATTAAGAAGATGTGCCAAATAATAAGCAAACATACTCTCACTATATTATACAGTCCTGCCAAATTAGCTCTTTGGGAAGTAAATTAAGCTTCTTTTTTTAAAAACTTTTTTTAAGTCTTTACTGTTCTTTTTCATGATAATTGTGGCTCCTTTTTGAAATTGCCATTTTCACTCTCACTGGCTCCAAAACTATTGTATTTGTATTATGCTGATTATAGTTGTTGTTCGTCTTGTAGAGCATTATATCATTTATATTCTTGTTTAAAAAGTCATTGTTTGGTAGTTTTTGGGGGTAATAACAGTCTTCTTCATTGTTTTGGTTGGTTGTATTTTTTTCTTCTTTATTTTCGGCCCCTGTGTTAGTGACTGTTCTAAGAAATATCTTTCTTTCATTATTATTGTTATTATACTCACAAGTCTGCCCAAGTAAGCTTTTTCTTATCACAGTTTGTGGTCATTTGCATTTAGCTTCATACAGTGGATCTAATTTATCATTCCCATCGTCATATTTATTCATTTCCAACGCCCCCCCCCTCCCCCTCAACCATGCTATATGCTATACCTGTAATAACATAGTGAACTAGATATCTACCTAGCCAGGCCACCCCACCGGCCTTAATATGGTCGGCTTGATCCAAAACACGGAAAGAAATGTAACAGCAGTTATTGATAGAATTCAGACAAAAAGTCATTTATCTCTAAGAGGGAGGAGTAGCATAGCTGTGAGCTGCCCAAGTCCCAAGTTCTGTCGACCTGAGTGAATAATATATATGAATATCATTATTTGCTTGAATTATGGTACAGAGCAATTCAGCAACTTTTTATGTCAATCAAATAAAGGAAGCTTTGATTGAGGTCACTCTGACTAGAGGAGACTGCTGTGTCCCGTCTTATTTCACCAACTTGTGTTTGTGATGGGACGGACAGGGCTACTCCCTTCTGTGGGGTTTGACGAATCCTGTGGCAGTTTTCATGGCTGTTTCTGACCCACAGACTTTAGAAATAGGTGGTACTGCCGGTGACACATGTTGGAAAAGACGTCAACTAAAACTCTTTAAACATGAAATTAAATTAAGTTTTTTGAAAATGACACAAGTTATAAAATTACACCACATTTAATTTGTTGGTTTTTTTAACGTTTACAAGCAATGCAGTCTTAAATTTGATTATGTTGATATTTGAATGAATATGATATTATATTAGTCAAAATTAATGAAGAGCATAAAACTCAGCAATTTTATCGTACAAGGAGTGAAAAGCTGTTTGATTGGGTGTTTAGATATGACCTTATATGAAACATCCCATCACAAACCATTGGTTTTCCATATTCCAAACAATATAAAACACACACAGCATGCACGCACATATCTTAAAAAAATAGAGATATCTACTAATTGAAAGTGAGATGATTTTCAATGATTAGCCAAGACTATTTTCTATTTGCCATTTGTTTATATATCATTTCTGGTTTTCCAGCAAACAAACCGTTGTGGTGATACGTCCCCCCCAGTCTGGTCCAACACCCCATGTTGTGTGTCAGTGTGAAAAAGCAAAGCGCAAAGCCGACCCCACGTGTAATACGACGGTTAAACTATCAGATATAGGATGGCAGCTCCCTAACATATTGTTGTAACCCTTCCTCTACGGACTGACCCAACCCCCTCCCCCTCCTTTCAAATTGTCATATTGTATACATTTATTTCTTACTCAGGGCTATCGTCTTTTAGTTTTTAGTCATATTATGAATATGAATCATTTTAGGAGAAATTTTGGAATGAAAACAATTTGTTTTCACTGATTTGTGGTTAAGTTATAAATGAGGTTTTAAAGGATTTCTGTTTTTAATTATACAATTATTTTTTTCCTCTTGTATTCTTTTAAATGTAAGATTATATTGTGGTTTGATCTTGTATTAAACAAGCAACAAATTATTGAACTTTCTTTTATTTTCTCATTTCATTTCTCTTTCTCTCACTTTCTATCCATTCCTGTCTCTTTTCTCTCCATTCTGCTTTTTTTTCTTCTTTCCCTTTGTTAAATTTTTTTTTAAACCAACAAAAAATAATGTTTTTCTCAAAACTTGTGAAACTGAAACAAACACACAATATTCATGTCAGCATTCGACCGACTCTCCTTTCATACAAAAATCAGACACATTGTAATGTTATGTACCTTCCAGAATTAGCAATATTAATATTATGTAGCAAGTCCTCAATTTGTAAGCTTGTTTGTAATTGTGAAACGTCTCGTGTGACATACATCTCTCTCATCTCACCCCCTCCTCCACCTTGCTTGTCTATCATGAAATATATTATGTTCCATCCTCCATCAGTCAAGCAAACAAATCATAACAATTCTTTCCGTGTACTATTTATTCACATCATGGTGTTTTGTAGTTATTGTTATGATAAAAACACAGAGGATTTTTTACCAATGACAATGTATAAAATTAGAGAGAAAAAAAGAACCAAAAAAAACAAAAAAAAGAAAGTGTAATAATAATGTTTGAGAATGTCTTGCTTATGTCCTACAGAATATCTTCTTGTTTATTACAAATGTTTGGTTATATATCCAGAAAGTTTGTGTCTTTATCTTACTTTAATATGTTTTTGTTTGTTTTGAGTTGTTTGACTCCAATGAGGAGAGTTGTGTGTATGTATGTGAGGAATGAGTACCTTGTTGGTACAGAGGGAGAAAAGAGACCACTTTCATTTTTAACTTATCAAATATATTTGCTGCGAATGATGTTGGTGTGTCGAATTTGAATCGGAACAGATTGTTGAATTGATTGAGTTCCTGTGTGCGTTATTTCACATTCCTGTAAATGCTGCCAAAGGTGTGTTGGTGCATGTTGGACCTGCTTACTTTCAAACTGTCCCACCCCTTAACAATAATTGATTTCAGGCCTGAGATATTTCCGCTGAAAGATGTGGCATGGAAATAGTTTATTTTTAACCTAGAAAACTCAATAACCAGAAAGTTTGAAATGATTTTTATACATTCCTTACTTATGTCCATTTGCCATCGCTTTATTTGCTGCCCTCCCCCATGAATTGGCTCAGATTTACTCACATAACAAATTTGGAACGGAAATGCCCCCAATCTCTCATACCCCATTCAACAGAGTGTTTGTTTTTGGGGTTTTTTTGTGACTCTAAATTAAATTCTGACAAATGAAAAATAAAATATACAGAGAAATTTGCTGCGAAATTTTGCACAACATTTACGGGAAAGGGCAAATTCAGCTGGCTGCATGGATTTTAGTATGAGATGTGGTAGGACATTTTAAAACAACACTGGCCTGAAAATTGCATTGTATTTAAACGAAAATCTTTTTAAAAAGTTTTTTCTTAACTTAAAAAAAAGTGCTAAATGCTCGGAATAGTTTAAAAGTAATATTGTTTTTTAAAAGAAAATGTGTGAACTTGGTGGACAATTGAGACCGATCTATCCAAGGGTTTTTAATTGATGTAATCTGATAATGAGCAAGCCCGTCCATCATAGACCAACGCTTTTGTGGAAAGCAGCATAAGTAAGAGGAGGCTATTGAACGTGTGCGTGCATGAGGCAAGGATGAATGGTTGGGAATACAAATTTTATTTTTTATTTATTTATTTATTCATGCCTATTTCTGTGTGTTAACAAGTACAAGTACAAGTACAAGTACAAGAGACTATCAATACACATAAGAGTGGTTGAGGGTGATTGATGAAGTCTTTTATTATTATTATTATTATTATTATATAGATCTAATATTTGTTTTTCAAATTTGAATATTTTATTAATTTTTTTAAATATATTTTTTTTATTATTATTTTTTTGTTTAGCGCAACTTAATATAATTATTGAAAAAGAGAAGAAAAAAATCTGTTTGTTGCCTTTTTTCCCCCCTTTGTGTGCTTTTTTTTCTAATGTGTTTTTTAAAGTTAAAACTGTTGTATTATAATTACAATTGACAATGAGGCATGCATCCTAATATCCAAACATCACCATCACCTCTTGTTGGCGTGAAATGAACTGTTTGAATTTTGATGATCCCTCTTCAAGAAATAATAAATTTGGATGGTTTTTTCAAAATCCCTTTTCACTTGAGGATGAAGAGGATTGAATAGCTAAATCATTTGAATGCAAATCTCCCGACTTTGTTGTTTACAAACAATTGCAAAATTGGCGTTTGTTGAATTATTTGCTTCTCAGACGATGGCTGGAGTATTTGTTTTAGTGCTGTGCATTTCCCACTAGCAACCTTTCCCTCCCTTGTTGACAGAGTAGGGAATACGTTTGACATCTGACACATGTGACAAACTTGTGATATATGTGATGTCACATAAAGCCTGTGGGTTGGTTTTACTTCAAGCCGACTTCAGAGGCGATTTTCTAGGGCAAGTATGCCACATTTCATGAAGGGCATTGGCCTATTTGCAGTCACAGATTGCTTTCCCAGCTGCCAGCTGGTATCCAATTTTCCATGGATGTATGAATAAGACAATCAGTTTATGAATAATTCCGACAGCTTTTTGAGTAGTTTATAGTTTGTTATACTTTAAAATCAAATTATGATGGGCCGGATACACAGACCTTACGTTAACTGATAAAACCCTTTGTGCATGTAGTGAATCACTATAACTGAATGACTATAACCATGTCATGTTTTGAGTGGAATTGAGTGTTGAAGGATATCAAGAAGATTGTGCCAAAACGTGCTAACAGTTGATGTAGGGACTGTGAATAAAGAAAATGACCCAGAGGTGAACCAAGTGTTACTGAGCATACATTCAGATATATGGAAATAATGCAGAATGCTCTGGCTTTGCACTTTGCCTTTGCAAAACAATGAATTAATGTGGTGTTATTTAAGACAGCTGAATTTGGAATGTGGTGGGCAGTTCACCAACTATGATACGGATGGATGCCAACACTGGTACGAGGCAACCATGAATAGCCACGGCATAGATCATATAGGCAGATAGAAACTTTTAGTCTTTTCATGCTAGATATTTTATTGTTTGGAGATGTGAAAGAAGGGTCCAGATGGCATTGAAGTAGATTTCGTCATCCTTATGAAATATTTGTACAAGTCTGTTTTACTATGAACCTGGTGTTTTAATTTTAACAGTCATTTATTTTCATTCAAATGTGCATCCCTCGCTAAATTGTAATTTTAAAAAAGAGTTACAAACATTTCATAAGAATGATGATTTCACTCACGAAGAGTTGCGTTCAAGCCAGGTGTTGAGTTGAGTGGGGTGAAACAAAACTGATTGCAGGGTAGTTAACATGAAGTGATGCATGAAAGCAAAAAAGACGATGGATGTTGAAGACAAGCCAGAACATACAGCCATTGACCACTTTTTATGGCCATTGAAAATCTCATTGAAAGTCAGTAATAGTAAGAGCTTTGTGACGTGAAAGAGTCGGGGCCTATCAAGTTTTCCATGACACAAAATGTAGAAACGGTGATGTATTACTACTGCACCCTGTGGATAACGTGGTCTGTTGTATTGAAGATAACACTACAAGCTTCACCTGCTACCCATTTCTACACCTGGGTCAAGTAAGCCGACCAGTGTTTGGTAAACATCTTTCCTACTGATAACACAATGAGCTGAGATCAGGACATAATGGCAGCATCAATGTGGAATAGCTAATCCACTTGACCACCCAACCCACAGACATTTTTAAAAAAGGTGTTGAACTCTGGGAAAAATCTGTAATATAACTCAGGTTGTCAGGACAAATGGTAATATAACTCAGGTTGTTACTGTTAGGACAAATCAGCCATTAATGGTAACCATACCAACATGTGTGACCTGTTGACTAAGTCTATTTACAACACCTTGGGCTTTGTGTCCAACTTATCAATCAAGGAATATATTATTAATTATTGAGCCTATGGAGATGATGTAACTATCAATTTTAGCAGCCAGGAGCAAATCCAAATGACTGTCACATGTCACACTGCGTCATGGTATTGTTGTTTGGTTGTACCTACACCGACAACAATCACTTGGCGGGAAGTGGGGACCAAAGGAAATGGATAGAAACCCAATATAATTATGGGGATCTCATTAGATTAGTTAGGGAAGATTTAGACCAAAAAAAATCATTTTTTACTTCATCTACTGGTGCAATGATTATTTTTTGAAATACCGAATTTATAGAGGATTGTCAATTTGGAATGCGGAGCTCTTGGGGTTGAGTTTGAATCCTGTGTGACCTCTTAGCTCTGAAGGCTTTGTTGTGGAATTTACTACAATTCCTGTCACTGATGGTTTTTGGAAGCAAACACCTTTTGTATCGTGTTGTCCCAAAATAGTGAAAAAGATTTTAGATTGAAAGAGAGAGGGATCTATTGTTACAGTTGTTGAAAAAGGAGGATGGTGCAGAAGAAATGGAAAGATGAAGACTGCCATGATGCTATGACAAGGACAGACCTGCTAATGCTCTCAGGAAATCCAGTAGGGAAAGTAACAACCCCACCCCTTCCCTATTTTTCCCTCTCTTGGTTTTATGTTGTTTTTCTTCAAATTTCCTGGGATTTTTTATTTTTTTTAAAATCTTAATTCTCAAAATTTCCTGGGATTTTAAAAACAGTCCCAAAAGTTTTCATTACAAATTTCCCAGGTTTTAATATTCCAGGCTTGGCAGGCCTGTACCGCTATGACTGACACTGACAATATTTAGCTGAGATGTTGGAATAAGTTGTGAGATTGGGTGTGAAGAAATGTGACAGTGACTGACATGATTCCATACCACGATGATGCCTTTTCATGATATTATTAATACATGCCCAATGATGTCTAACCTAGTCATCCCTTAGCCAGCCTTTCCACAGCCATTTGTCAATGAGTTTGCATGTACCCTGCCAGGTGGTGAGTTTGGTTTCACTCTTTCATTTTCATTCCTTCTTTCTTGCATTGGTTATCAACCGGATTTGGTTTTCTCATTTGTTGTGTTGTTGCGAGTTACACTCGAAAACGTTTGTTCCTAAACATTTAATGATTCACTCTAACCCAAGTCATTTCATATTAGTATTGACACTGTCTTAGACTTGTGTGATTTGATTTGGGATGAGGAATTGAGTCTATGCATATGATGTAGATAATAAATATGTAAATGTACCTACCCAAATGTAGGCCTACCGGTACATTAACATATTCACAATCATCACTATGCCCTAAGCGCTTTACAGTAGCACACTAGCCGCGGTATTTTGACTTGACTTCCGGGAACAAATAATTTTTGAAAATCACAATCATTGTTTTATTATTGTTACTGATTTTAGCCGGTGAAAAAGAAGAAAATGCTTGTTGATGGTGGGAAGTGTGCCTTATATTGCTACACCTATAACAATATCACTAGAGTAAGAGAGGGGGGGGGGGGAGTTTGTGGACCAAGCGTTTTCAAGTGATAACATGGTTTCTTTTGACCTACTTTTTTTCTTTGGTTTGTGTTTTGTATTTGCTTACTAATGAATGAAATCATGTTTCCTTTAGGATGATGACAAGGTATAAATTCCACCAGGATATAACGTATGTCTTAGGATATGAACTTTGAGTTTTTCATGTCAAACTAAAACCCTTGTTTCTTTTTTGTTTCATTTCTTTTCTTTTTTAATTTCTCATTTTTTGACCAATGCCTATTATACCTTTGGGTGTTAGTTTTCATGATAAACCAGCTTTAGGTATAAAAAAATTCCACTCTAAGAAGAATGAGTACAGTCGACTTTTAATCAGCTGATTTCCTTCGGGACTTATAAGGATCAAGCTTATTGGGAGTTTTAACTTTGATAGTATAGGACGCATATTTTCCCCAAAAAAGAATTTGAGTAATGTTTCACAAGTGGAATGTTTAAAAATATTGAATAATGGTAGTTTTTCTTTTCTCTTTGTGTCTCTTAGGAATGTGGTATCAATATATACTATGTATAGTGTAATGGATGTAAACCTTTCAGATCTTATCTCATTTATTTCAATATATTTTTTGTCAATATAGCTTCAGTCTAGCTGATTTTAAACAAATCTGAAATATTGCTTCTCTTTCTCTGTTGCTGTATGATTAATGTTTTATTGTCATGTGGTTTGTTTTCATATTTATATTTTTTTCTTTAGCTATTCATGCTAGGTCATCATATGGTTGAATATTTGTGTCCCTGGTTTATTTACCTTTGTTATAAAGGCCATGATATTTGTACATATTCCAATCTATATATCCCCATCCTCTACCCCCAACAATGGAAATGATTAAGAAGAAAAAAGAATTAATGTAAAACATCGCAAGTGCAAAAATATTTTAGCCTGTGCCGCAGATGACGTAAATATTTTAGCTGCCGTGTGCACTAATTTGGGCCAAAGTAATAATATATGAATGTCAATTTTATAGATAACCATTAGATTCCTGGAAATGGATATGAAACGGATAGAAATTCCTGGAAATGGATATGAAACGGATAGAAACTCATTGCAATGGGTCCGTTTATTCACATTTGATACGGCACTGCACCATTATTTTTTGCTCATTGGTGTGGGTGGGGGGGTGGGGGGATATTTTAATTTATTTTCATTGAATAACTCCCATCAGCCTCATGTGTGATGTTGTTTTGCCTTGGTGTGTGTTTCTGTGGTGTATCCATAATGTATGTTACTGGTAAATCCACATCCTGTCATTAAATTGTTGTTGTTGCCACGAACCTTAATCCAATCCCATTTGTTTTACACCCTCCCCTTTCCCTTTTTAAATATAGCATCATCATAGACCAAGGGCAGCGTAAGAAAGACTCACACATTCTTTTAAGCATATATTTTATATATAGATATATTATATATACCACACATGTTTGTGCATACATCTATAATCTGTTATTATTATTATTATTATTATTATTATTATTATTATTACTATTTTGTTTTATTTATTTTATTTTTTAAATTATTATTATTATTATTATGGGGAGCCGGTGGCGCAATTGTTAAATCACTCACCTTTGGTTTGAGAGGTCGCCGGTTTGAATCCCAGTTGGAGCACTGGATTATTTTCTCAAGACCTTGAATGATCCCATTTTGTGGCGCTGCACTGCGGCTAATGCCTGAGTTATTCCGGTCTACCCTCAGAATTTCCCCCTGGGATGAATAAAAGGGATTTAATATTTTAAATTATTATTATTATTATTATTATTATTATTATTATTATTATTATTATTATTATTATTATTATATAATTATTAGTATTATTTCTTGGCTTCTTACTGTTGTACTTGATTGTACCATTGTATTGTTTCCTGTCTGCCATCACCACTCTCTTGTACAATTATTATACATGCTATGAATTAGAAACAACCTGTCTCACCTAGTATGATTTATTTATTTATTTTTTTATTATTTTTTTTGTCTTTCTCCTTCGCCATAATATGCATAAGGCAGAGATATCTCAATCTTAGCATGATGGAAAGTGGACGCCAAGTTGAGCTAAATAAGTGTCAATTTAACATTAACTAAAAGGGACGACAGTGCAAGGAGTCTATACTTATTACTGTCTGAACACTGACTAATCTGAACTAAAGACATGTAATGGACCATGAAGCCGGGTTTGGGATGATTTGATGTAGATGATTACAGTAGGGAATTATCATTGATCAGATATTATATAGCAACAAACTAAACTTATCACAGATCAACACTATTGATGCATACACTTATAATAATAATAATAATAATGATGATAATAATAATAATGATAATAATAATAATAATAATAATAATAATGATAATGATGATAAATGATGATAATGACAATAATAATAATGATAATAATAATAATAATGATAATGATAATGATAATGATAATGATAATAATGATAATGATAATAATAATAATAATAATAATAATAATAATATACATTCCTTATAGAGCCTACTTCTCATTTTCAACAAGCTCTGGGCGCTTTACATTTAACAATAATAGATTACTAAAACATGATACATGTATGAAAAATTTGAAAAATTTTATTGAAAAACTCTAGGCTCACATTGTACTGTGATATAATGATAATATGACTTAATGAAAGCGTGTTTTAAGATGGCATGCTTTTATTTGAAGACCGTCCAGTAAATCTGTAGGGTGATGAATTAACATGACTAAGTTTCAAGAGAGAGGGAAAGCTAGCAACACATCCACACACATCTCTGCCAGCCTCACATCTTTGTCTTGATATTTTATTACAGCACTATTTCTTGAGTCTTTTCCCCCTTCTTGCATGACAAGAGGATGCTATTCCCAACCCCTAGACATTCAAGGCATCCTCTTCTTCTCTCTTATCATTTGCATGGAGTATGGAATGGTTAATCCTTACTCGTCCTTTCGTCCTTCTCCCATGTTTATATTTATTGTATCACAATATACGACATCTTCACAGAATCTGGCGTTACCATCCTTTTCCACTTATTGGATCTTTTATATTGTTATGGATTGTGTGTGCTATACAGTCAAACTTGTTATTATTATGGAAATGGCAGATTCCCTCCGTTCTACAAATTCATCTATTTCTTACCTTAGACCTGGATATTATGGATCTTGTGAGATCGTTTCTGAGAACCCAATGTTAAATTTCCATTGCGATTGCTCTGGTGAAATTGAGTGCAAGAGTTCCCGTGAAATGATTTCGTTTCCTTCTGGAGTACAACAGTACAACTATGAAATGGTTTTAATTGTTTGTTTCCAGAATTGGGTCATTAGCAACCCACTTATACTAGTGGCAGAAATCTGTCCAAGTCCAATACAAAAGCTTTTCGCTGCTCCCTTGCAATTCCACTATCAACAAGTTTAACTGTATGTAATGTATTTGAATAATATACACAAATTTATATGTTTTACTTTTGGATTGAAAATAATCTATCATTTTCAGGTAAAAAATGTATTTCGTGACAAACACAGAATACAAAATTGAAACTAACATTCCACAAAAGTTTACGCTAATGAAAAATTAATTAGAAAGTATTAGAACTGTATTAGTTTTTAAAGATAACATTCCATTTATGTGAGGGCCAATTGTACGTGTGCTCACTGCAAAATTGAATTGAGTAAGGAAGTAAATATGAACTCTTTAGCTCTCTCCTTGAGTAAATATGAACAAAATACAACAAGACAATAATTTCTATTTTTTATACATGACTGTGATTTACTTCTTTCTATTTCATTAAAACCATTTGCAAAGTCTGGGTTCATTAAGTAAATTATAGATAAATCAATAATAAATTAATCAATGAATGTAATAAAATAGATAAATAAGTAGAAATAATTTCTCATCAAATATATGTATTCACCCAGAATATTGTTTTAGTCACTACTTGGAAATGAATACCATATCATCCAACTAACACTTGACTCTAATGACGCATTTCGTCAAAATGTTATAGATGTGTTATATTAATTATGCTTTATGCTACTACTACATTTCAATCATAGCTTGATATTAATGTTATTTTATTTAGCTCTCTTTGAGATTTGACATTTTTACATGTTGTATCCCATTAATCGACCCTTCAACCACCCAACCCCACCCACTCCTTTCCTCATGTTGCCTGTACCTTCCTCGTACTCGCCCTCCTACCTGACATGTGTGTGCGACCCTCGGTCCAATCCCCTCACCCTTTGACTCATCCCTATAGCCGGACATGCCATAGATTGAGGCTGCGTTCTAACCCTTTGGAATTCCAAGTGAGTCTTTTTAATTTATTAACACTATTGACAGCCGTTAATGACAGTAGACATAGACACACAGACACAGACACAGACCTGTCAACTCTACCTTTCAAATATTATATATTATCCCCCTTTGGCATCTGTGGCCTTGATCATGAAGTCTCGGGTTTGAATCCTGACAAAGCTAATAGGGCGGACGTTGAGACTTTGGGAAAGTCACTCACAAGACTGGTGTATGAATTGAATGAGCACCCGACTACAGGCAAAGGAAGATGCCAAACAGGCTGCTCCCTGTACTCTCCCTGTGGAGTCGAGAAGGACTGTATATCATATTATTGGGATACAGACTATTTTTCTATTTATAGATTTGCAACAACAAACAAATTCCAAAAAGTTGACAGTTTAGTCCCCATATACAGAGTCATAAAAATATAATTTTTAAAATTCCTGAAGAGCCTTTTGGCCCGTAGTGCCGGTGCTTATCCTGTTTTCCATTGTGTGAAACATACAAAGTGGTGACCAATACAAGACCAGACTCACAGACTTGACATCATTTATCACCCAGCGGGCTGCGTCATTCAAAATCCTTCTCAACCCTCCTGGAGAGCATACAGTAAAGCAGCGTGTCAGACAAATTATAAATAGAATAGTCATGAATGATAACCAGCCAAAGTGATGTTGATCTGAGTGAGAGCACACACTATATTTTCTATTGGGCGAATCACACTAACATCCTGAAAATGTTACACCTGTTTTTGCCAGTAGCAGGGTACTTATTCACACCAAGTGAAGTCAGGAAAAATGTGTGGAAAGAGTCTCTGAGGGGCTGATGATGTGTCTCTCCCTCGTTTGAATAATTTTAACATTTTCTAATGGAATGCATTCTTCCCCAAAGCCTTTCCCACCGTCTAGAGTTGGCTGGTCACGGTCTGGCAGTAGAATAACCTTAGTCGTGTTAATTATTATAGAATTTGGACTAAATTGAATTGGAAAGTGTCATAATAACTACTAAACCAGTTTTACATTCCATCCACTTTATCACTACCTCTACATTGTCACTACCTAACTCTACATCGTCACTACCTAACTCTACATCGTCACTACCTAACTCTACATCGTCACTACCTAACTCTACATCGTCACTACCTACCTCTACATCGTCACTACCTACCTCTACATCGTCACTACCTAACTCTACATTGTCACTACCTACCTCTACATCATCACTACATAACTCTACATTGTCACTACCTACCTCTACATCGTCACTACCTAACTCTACATCGTCACTACCTAACTCTACATCGTCACTACCTAACTCTACATCGTCACTACCTACATCGACATTATCACTATTATTTTGTAGAAATCTCTACAACATTAAAATTTGTGCTTTCGTATCATCTGTCACTCTTTCGCTGTCAGTCGTTGTATAACATTTGACCTGTTTTTTTACATCACTACTGTCACTTTCATTTACATCACTACAACTACAATCACTTCGGTAATCAGTCTGAGAGACGTTTGTGTGTTTGAATATGAAGTGGTTGTTTTCTTAATGCTTTTGATTCGAAGGCTTCTATTTCCAAACAACACATGATATGATATAGATATGACTTGCAACCAGTTTAAATGAGTCGAAGTCATAAATTTGGGATTTAGCGTATTGAGTTATTGATTGAATCTAAAAGGTTTATCTTTTCCTCTTTCGAGTGGGGAATATATTTTTTTAAACCATGCATTTAGCACTGAGATTTTAACATTGGAAAATGGCCATGCAAAGTAGTTTAATGTTTCTCTGACTTTGGGTTGGAAATTGTCTACTGGGCTGTTCCTCAAATTGAGATATTCCGACATGCGAGTCATTTGGTGTGGTCATTACATATTGGATTCAATCCGGGGTAAATGTGCTACTGTAAAGCGCTTAGAGCATGGTGATGATCGTGGATAAGCGCTATATAAATGCCATTTATTATTATTATTATATTAATTAGGACTCCTATCATAGGGTTGGGGAAAATTCAAAGAGGAGAAAATATCTTCGCTTCAAATCTTGGTCATGTTTTATCATATTTGCATATCTGTAACTCGCTACTGATCCAACTTAAATGTTATTTGTTTTTTAGGTTTTAAAAAAATTATTCTTTTTTTCATGTCTGTTTGGAAATAGAAATAGAAATAGAAATAGAAGCCTTGATTTACCACAACACCACACCATGTCAATCTTCCTCATTGCAGACGATAAAACTTGGGTTGGTTTTGGTTTATTTAAAAATTAGATAATGTTTACACTGAAAGCACTGCACATTTGAACACTTGATTTTGACCGCTATACCAAGACCTTAAAGTTATTTTTGTGATTTGACTCCTCTTGCTGTGGTTCTAGATGGAGACCAGTATGAGATTTGGATCTCCTGTTCCCAATTCCTGCCCCCAATTCCTGCCCTCTCTACCATTTTTTTTCTTTGTTTCCATTGTTCCATACAGACTATCCAGGTTTCTTCTGAGCAATCTAAAACCCATCATCACCCTCACCACTTCAGCGCCGCCAAAAACAGCTATTGCCAATCCTGCTGCTGCCGCCGCCTGCTGCATGCTACGACTTTAGAAGAAGATGAAGAAATCGAAACAAACAAAAATCAAATATGAATAAAAAAGCTTTTTGAGGGTTTTTTGTGATGATACGATAATGATATAGACACTGCTGATTACCCAATTTCGATTTAAAGAAAGATTGATTGATTGATTGATTGATTGATTGATTGATTGTTGTGAAAGATTGTTAACAATTTGAATGGCAAGTAGACGACATTTCATGACTGAACAAAAAAAATATAATGATAATGATAATTTTTTTTAAACAAGAAAAATTGAAAAGATATTTGATGAATGTGATTTTGATGATTTTTTGATGCACCCTTTGATAAATTGAATTGTTGATGAGACATAATAATAGACTTGTGTGTTCAAGTTGAAGTGGTGTGCATTTCTCTTTGCCACATAGAATGAGTGAAGCTTTCAGGGTTTGGTTTTTTTTTGTTTTGTTTTTTTTTGTTTTGTTTTCTTACAGCGTTTACTATATCTCTTTTGAGTAGTGTGGCTCTTTCCATTGTTTTGTTTTTTTTAATCCTTTGCAGTTGAAAATTTCTGATGAGAGGTTCACAATTCCAAATGGGAGTTGTCCATTATATTTGGTATTATTCGGTGGTCTGTCTGGTTAATATACATACAGACAGGTAGGAAAATATCTCGTGCATCGCAGTCTCCTCAAGGCAAGAAGAAACATTTTTCTGAGGTGTACCACAAAATTATTTTTTTTAGATGCACAGCTGTCTTTTTGTGTTAGGCCTACATAACACTTTCATGCCAAAAATTGGTTTGACATTATTTTTGATTGGTCATATTGAAGACTATTTTATCTTGCAGATGTCAATAAGTTGAAAGAGTTGGTTTTTTTATATTTCTTTTTATCATCATGGTCTGTGCAGCTGTTCCTGAGCCACCCAGCTACAACCCTAAACTGCAGAGAGGATTATGAACGACCTGTCTGGATTCAAATTCACAGTTACCTCCCTTCAATTCAAATTCACAGTTACCTCCCTTCAATCTTCTACATTAGAGCCATACTATTTCATTTTATTTTCTCCTTGTTTCTGTTTTTATCTGTTGGGCTAAAATTGTTTTCAAGTCATTTTACTTTTTCTTTTTTTTTAAAGAGAAGATTTTGATGTCAGAAACTATGAATGCCCAAAAGTGAAAAACTTATCTTTGGCAAGTCTATAGAAAAGATAATCTTTTTTTTTTTACTTGATAAAAGTAAATAGTCTTGGTTAGTATGATCTATAACTGTATTTTCATTCTATTATGGAAGTCAGTGACATCTGCTCCTCAGAATGAATTTTGCTAATAATATTTGGGTCTCATAGTTCAAATCCTGACATCAAGATTTGATTATTAGGGATTTTATTCTTTACAATTTAGATTATCTATTATTTTAGTCTGCCGCTGCTTTTTAAATTTTTTTCTACCATTTGTTGAAATTTAGCCATGAATTTAGGATTTTGTGTGGATGAACGTCTGGTTAAGTTTGAAATGTCTTGAGTCTATTCTAATCATTCAACCCTGAAGTCTTCCCTCCTCGATCCATTGACAGCAATATAAAAAGGGAAAAAAAGCACAGGAGATAATCATGAAATAGATAGTTCTGTTACTTTGACATTTACATCCCTTTATTTGTCTTCTTCTCAAAGTTAAGCGCTAAGCGTCATCAATGTGGCGAAAAGGAATAAACGTTGTATGCCTGGTTCATCTCATTCGTCTTTTCATCCTAACCTCATATTTATCATTTTACTCCTCCCACTCCTAATATTCCCTCCTGCTCTTCCTACCGTTCCTTCTCGTCTTTCTGTCCTCAAGCTTTGCCAATCAATGTGCAAGTCCTCATCACTGTTTTTTATTACATTTCACCACAATGGTGTATCTTTACGCACGTCAAGTCGTGATGAGACGAATGTATGACTTGTAGTTGTCTAGCTAGGATTATGGACTATGTGGCTGTATTTCCACTGTTATTCACTGATAGTGATGACATTAGAAACAGAATGAAAGGTCAGATACATTATTACTTATTACTTCAAAATGCTTATAGAATAACAAAAGTGGTTTCTATGATAAAATTAAATTATCTGATGAACTATAGCATTCATTTTTTTATTTTTTTTAGTTATTATTATTATAATTGTAAACAGTTTGATTTTTTAAGTTAATCCTTTTTGAGGGAAATTTAGAACAATACCAAGTGTGAGGTGTACATGATTGAAAGAAGGTTGTGATGAAAACATGAAACTCCATTGACTAGCCGTCATCATGCATAGTTAACGTGTGTGTCGTGTGTCAGTCTGTGTGATTGACTGACTGGTATGGTCGAATGCATTGCTGTTGTCAACTGTACGAACCCCTGGCTCATCATCGTTATCACAATGGTCATGTATCCATTGATCCAAGCCTTTTTCCATTTTGCATTTCACACTCCCACCCCCCTCCCCAAACCCCTACCACTTTCTCCCCTCTCCTCTCTCCCTTCATCAGCCCTTCCCCACTCCCCCCCCTGGACATCATCACAGCAATAATAATAAGATTATCATCATGATAGACGTCGATCATTGGATCATCATTTATTTGCCAGTTTCAACAAGTTTTTATTTTGTCCTTTGTTGATTATGTATTTTTTTAAACTTGAGAAGACGAGTGAATTAATTCAAAAGGCCTTCTAATTCAAACATGTTGATTCACTTTAAAAAGCCTTCACATGCAAATGAATGATAAATTATATTTTTTAAACTTTACAATAAGAGCACAGATATCGCATAGCATTATTTAACGCATTAAACCAATTTATCTATGCAAACTCACATTTTAAAGACGTATTCTATGATGATATTATTCTGCCAGGACGCAGCCTAGGATTTTCAAATTTAGGAATTATATTATTACTACATGTGAACTCACGATCACGAGGTTGAAAAGCTTGAGCGAGTTCGATGAATGATTTTATAACACTCAGGTTACCATACAGCCCAAAATCAGTTTTAGTCTTGAGTTTGATATTAAAATGATTAATAGTAATAATTATATTTTTGTTTTTGAGCTGTATAGAATTTTATTTTGATTTGATCACCGAATGGCTTCTTCCATCCGTAACTCATAGACGTTTAATTTTGTTAATATCAATGTACAGTTTAATTATTTATTGACTCTTTCAGTTGGTTATTTCAATGTTAATACATTTTTGTGTGCTTCCTTTCAAGTTGTAGGTAGTAGCAGAATGAAATCCCGTCTCAATTTCCCCTTCCAAACAAAAAAATAGCTTTCCCTTTTTAATTGTTTTTTTAAATTATTATTATTATTATTATTATTATTATTATTATTATTATTATTATTATTATTATTATT
>JARDUL010110945.1:0-40716 GCA_030265205.1 Dirona pellucida | reverse complement strand
TAAATAAATAAATAAATAAATAAATAAATAAATAATTACAGGAGAATACAATATGAACACTGATTTAATATTTATGATCGTAGTAACAGTAGGTGTAATACTATTTGTTATTTGGTATTTAGTATTTAGTGTGTAGGTATATACCTATTAAACTCATTTACTTTGTATAAATTACATTCAAAAACTTTTCCTAACTTACAAAAAAATAGTTCTTGACACATCTCCACAATATAGTATCATCAATACTGTAATATGTAATTACATATACAAACAAAAGATTAATTAATTCTTTAACTTGAAAACAGGTAAACAAAATGACAGAACTTACAGAACACACCCCCCAGACTACAGAACACATCATGGATACCGAAAGTAATGTTAAGGTAATCTCTGTAGAGAACCCTAACACAGAAGAAATGAAAGGTATTTCTGATACTATCAAAGCTAACTATGACTTTGACGTAGATGTAACACCAGCAGTCTTTAACTTTAAAAAGTCTAAAGATAAGGAAACTGGCGTAGAAACTGTACGTCACCCCGTAGAATTAGCTATGCCCTACCCATCTGTACAAGGTATTATAGCTATTATGGAAGAAGGAGGTAAACAGTTAGAACTTCTTATGGAAGCAGTACAAGGAGTAGTAAATTCAGAAGCTCGTAATCTTCTACAAGATGACTTAACTTTAAATGCAGCTACTTTTCCTGTAGATAAAGTCTCTTGGTCTTTTATTGCTAACTTACCTAAAGCACAACGCCGCGGTGGCGGTATTCCTAAAGAGACCTGGGAAGCTTTTCAGCAAGATTATATGGAAGTTATGCCAGAAGTTACAGGTAAAACTGTTGAGCAAGTTGCTAACGCCGCTAAAATTCTTATCGCTAAGTTACAACCAGCTCGTACTAATGAGCCTGTATTGCAATTACTTGTAGAGCAGTTAGGGGTTTACACAGAAAACACTCCTAATATTGAAGAGTTCCAAGAGTGTGTAGCTTTTCTAGTTAATAAAGCTGATGCTTTTCTTAATGTATCAGAAGCAGAGTTATTGGCTGCACTATAAGTAAACCTAAATGCCTAGCTTATACTTAGTAGGCATTTAATAGATAGCTTCTTATACCGGATATCTTATATAAGAAGCTATCTATTAAATATAAATTATAGGTATAGCATAATGAGTAAATTATTAAATACAAATATATATATTACAGTCACCGTCGAATTAAATCAGGCTGATTTAAATTGGATAGCTGAACACTCTCAGGATTACATGGGAGAAAAGGAAGAGCAAAAGGAAGAGCAAGCAGCTAGAGAGGGTTTATTTAATTTAGCTAGAGACACTTTAAATTCATTGAGTAATAAGAAAGCGATTGGAAACTAAATCTTTTGAGAAAATACCAACCTATCTGGGAGCAAATTAAAAAGTCCCCAGATAACACAGCTACTCTGAAAGCAGATACCGATTCACACCTTAGAATAGTTGCCGCTGTTAGAAAAGAAAAGACAAGAGATTTAGCTTGGAAGTTACAGATGCAAGAACTAAATAAAGAATTTAAACTTAAAGAATCTATTAGAGGTAATTTAATTAAATTCTATTTAGTTGAAGTAATTAAATTAAGAATATCTAATTTATAATATATTAAGAGAATATTATTATGTCAAACCCTTCACAAGCTTTTCAAATACAGGAGAAATTAGCAGATTTAGAGCAGCAATTAAATCTAGCTTCCCCTAATATCTCTACATACTTAAAAGATATACACTCTCAGCTTAAAAAAGACCCTGAGATAGTGACACTACTATCAGATGAAGAGTGCTCTATTCTAGTTAAGGGCTTAAAGAAACAAACTAATACAGTTATAGCCACTAAAGCTGTTAAGAAAACTAGGAAACCTGCCAAGAAGATGACTTTGGATGATTTATAATTAGGAGTAGATACCCTCATGTCAACACTAGTAATTAATAGTTGTGATCAATGCTCTAATTTAGAAGCTATAGCATCAGTAGTAACCTTTATGCAAGATAATAAGAATGATATCTATAAAAATAAAAGAGTAGTAGAAGTAAATGAAAAAGAAATAAATGTAACTGAGATTATCCCTCATGATAACAACTGTAATTCATGGTTTGAAATTAAGGTTATAGAATGAACATTCAGGAAAGGCTAGCAGCTCTAAAAGATGACTCTAAACCTTTTCCTCTATGGGTGTTCCTGCTTATATATAGTAAATCTACAACTGAATGTTATTGTAATTATATGGAAGGAGCTACAGGATTATATAATTATCTTACTAAAAAAGGTAAAATACAATTAGATTTACATTCTGATATTTATCCTAAGATTATGAATCCTAACTTTTCAGTACCTGCTATATTAATGTCTTACGATACACAAGAGTTATCTAAGATAATTAATAGAGAAGTATTAGGCAGTAAGGATTGGCTACGAATGAATAGAATAATAACTAATGCTATATATTTTAGTATGACTCATAAAGTAATTAGTTATTTATATTAATAGGAGAGCTAGAATGAGTATTATATGTAGCACTTATTTAAAAATAATTGATCATGGATTTCACAGAATAGTTTTGTCAGTTGCAAGAGTTGAAGATACAGATACAAATCTTGTAGCTGAAGAGTCTTGTATGAGAAGTAACTGGCTTAATATGAAAGCAGCTAGAGAAAAGTTAGAGAAACTAATAAAAGAATCTAAGGATCGTACCTTAGCATAGGATAGGAGTTATGACCTTTCTTTGAATAAAAGCTGAAAATAAATTATATAAGTAAAAAAGGTAGAATATATTTTATTAGGGGTTAACTATAGAAAGAATAGCTATAAATAGAAAAAGGTTAATTATAGGTATAGTATACCTATAATTTAATAATTGTATGAACTATTGAGGGTTAATATTATGGATTCATTTAATTTAGAAAACGGTACAAAAGTTCTCTGCCCTAAAGGGCATAAAGGCAGAGTACAAGTAACGAGAAGAGAGCGTAAATTAATTAAACAAGGTTCCTTAAATAGTGTAACTGTCTTAGGTAGCGATGGGTTAAAAAGAGTTTTTCAATTAGATGAATTAATTGAAATACCGTTAAGAGAGATAGATTATGAGCAATGAATTTAATTTAGATAATCCTATATTCTCAGATAATTCTACTAATGATTTCTTAGACACTTCTTTAAAAGATATATGCAGTGAGACAGGTTCACCTCAAGAACTTATAGAAGTAGTTCAATTAAAGGAAGGGGAGATAGACCCTAGATTAAAACTCTTATCTCATTCTTCCCGTACTATGGCTCATAAGTGCCCACGTAAGTATCAATTATATCGCTTAGGTTCTGATACTATATCTATGTCAGATGAGAAAGAAGAAGAACAAGGAGTAACATTTGCATATGGTACAGCAGTTGGTGTAGGTATGCAATCCACTTTAGAAGATAAATCAGAAGATCAAATACTACTAGATACTTTTCTATCTTGGGATACTGATTTATTACATGAAACTCCTAGACAGAATAAATCTTTTTGGTTAGCCTTATTTGCTGTACAAAAATTTATCTCTTTAAGAGAGCGTGGATTCTTAGATGAGTATGAATTAGTTTATTACCAAGGTAAGCCAGCAGTAGAATTAAGTTTCCAGATATTACTACCTAATGGCTTTCGTTATAGAGGCTTTGTAGATGCTGTTTTAAAGCATAGAGTAACTGAGGAGATATTAGTACTAGAGTGTAAAACAAGCTCAGGTGCAGCTAACCCAGCTTACTTTAAAAATAGCGGTCAAGCATTAGGTTATAGTGTCATATTAGATATAATATTTCCTTCATTAAGTTCATACACTGTATTGTATCTTGTATATGAAACTAAGAGTTATGAATATAAGGAATTACCTTTTACTAAATCATTACTTATGCGAGCACAATGGCTGCAAGATTTATTAATTGATATTAAAAAGATAGAATTATATTCTGACTTTGATAGTTTCCCTATGCATGGAGAAAGTTGTTTTGACTTCTTCCGCGAATGCGAATATATGGGAATATGCAGTCTGACTACAAAGAATCTTGTAAAGCCTTTAACTACTAAGATATTAAAATCTATAGAAGAAGAAAGTAGAAAATACCAATTTAGTATAGATTTCTTTGATCTTGTACAAAGTCAAGTTAGTAAAGGAGGAGGTAGTGATGAGTAGGAGGAGCTATAATAATAGGATAGAATCATTAGTTAGTTATATTGAATACTGTAAAACTCTATCTATAGAAGATAGTCAGAAATTATTAGAGAGTAAATGTATGAGTGATAGTAGCGGTAGTAAAAGATCAGCAGACTATAGACAAATATACCAAATAGATACAGTATTTAAGTTTGGTAAATATAAGGGTAAAACTGTAGAAGAGTTATTAAATTCTAATTTAGGTTATATACAATGGTGTTTAGATAAGGAAGTAGTAGACTTTAGTGAAGAAGTATTGGAAGCTATTGAACATATTAAAGAATTAAAAGGTAAATAATATGGCTAAACTATCTAGTAAAGCAGCATCTAAAACTCATAGAGTCATAGTATACGGAGGCCCAAAGACAGGTAAGTCTCTTATCGCAGGTAAGTTAGCTGAATACTATGATATTATATGGGTAGACTTAGAGAATGGGCATGAAACTTTATTCCAGTTACCTCAAGAATGGCAGGATAGAATAGAACTTATCACTATACCAGATACTAGAAGTTACCCTATAGCAATAGAAACTGTACTTAAAATGATTAAAGGTAAAGTATCTATATGTGAGCTTCATGGTAAAGTAGGCTGTATGGTATGTAAGAAAGTATATATAGGAGAGAATGAGAAAGTAGACATGGCACAGCCTGCAGTAAATTTATATGATAATTACTTCACTGATGTAGACTTATCTAATCTATCTCATAATTCTCTTGTAGTATTTGATTCTTTAACTCAACTATCTAACTCAGCTATATCATTTATAACTAAAAACGAACCTGATGATTATAGACTTACCTATGATGATTGGGGGAACTTAGGTAAGTTACTTGACATATTCTTATCTCATATTCAACAAGCAGGTTATAATGTAATAGTTATATCCCATGAAATAGAAGCTGAGACAGAAGGCAAGAAGAGAACTTTAGTACCTGTAGGTGGTACAAGAAACTTCTCTCGTAATATAGCAAAGTATTTTGATCATGTAGTATACGGAGAACGTAAGAATAAGAAACATATATTCTCATCTAGTTCTACATATGCTACAACTATATTAACCGGAAGTAGAACTGGAGTAGATATAGAAAATAATGATGAAGCATCTTTGCTACCCATATTTAAACCGGAACTATTTTCAGGTAACCCTAAACTGGCAGCTAAGAGTAGTTTGTTAGCAGCTAAAAATAAACCCTCAACCCAAGCCGTAGCTAGTGACACTACTAGTAGCGCAAATAAAGCTAGCGATATATTAGCTAGATTAAAAAGTAAAAACTAAAAAGTAATTATACTCTATCCAATTAAACTAATCCATTATAGGAATATTATTATGTCAGATTTAGACTCGTTGTTAGATGTTACTCTTGATGATTTGCAAGACTTACCTACATTTACTCCTTTTCCTGTAGGTGTTCACAAAGTTACTGCATCTTTTGAAACTAAAGATATAGCAGGAAAGCCTGCTATTGAACTTAGCTTCACTTATATGGAAGTAATTGAATTAGCTAACCCAGAAGATGAAGTACCTAAAGTTGGCGATACTTCTAATACTATGTTCATGCTAAATAATGAATTTGGTCAAGGTAATCTTAAGAAGTGTGCAGCGCCTTTTGCAGCAGCTCTCGATTTATCTTCACTACGGGATGTAGTAGAGCAGGTACAAGGCGTAGAATGTGTTATCTCTACTAACTTACGTGCTGATAAGAATGATAAAGAAAAAGTATATCTTGTTGTTAAAGAAATTCAGATTATCTAGAAATAGATAATTTAGTTTCAAACCTACCTCGTTATGGTTAATGCTGTATCGGGGTTATTTGGTATACACTGGAGAGCTATATGATTAAATACATAAACGATATAGGTAAAGAATGCTTCAAAGAAGTTTTAGAAGAGGATTTGTTTAAAACTTCTTTATTCCATGAAACCTCTTATAAATTTGAAACTGATATATCTTATGCCTTGCATACAAATCTTGGTAGCTTAACTGTAGTTGATAGAATGACAGGTTTCGGTTATAGAGATGTTGAGAGCGGTTTTAGAGCGCCGGATAAAGAAGGTACTTTCTGGTTAGCTTCTGGGATGTTAGATGTTAGAACAAGCGGAGTTAAAACTATAGGAGAAGCTATACAGTGGGTTAAAGATAATTCAAATAACTGTATAGCTATTAAGTCTTATTCTTAGGGTAATAAAAAATGTCTAACTTATCTTTATCCGAACATATTAAAAACCTTAGAGAGAAAGAAAATAATAAGATTGATACCCCTTCAGATAATATTATATTCTGGGGAACTTCTCAAGATAAAGTATACCTCCCTCACCTGAAAGGATGTGTAGGCTCTGTAACTACATTCCTACGTCAAGATACAATCAATACTTTATCTCAAGTAAGTCTGTACTGTAAGCAGAAACATACTACCAGAGTTATATCTACATCTATACCTTTACTTAAAAAATTATTAAACTGGGAAAAGAAAGCTGCACCTAGTTTAGCTAACTATGCAGGCTCTTATTTTAGGGTGCCTCCTTTTACAGAAGGTGAAGATGAGATAGAAGTAGTATTTATCCAGCCATTGAAACATTTAGTAACTGTACCTTATGGCAAGTTTATGGCTACCAGATTAATAAGTAAGTTGACTAAACCAGAGACTTGGTATAATGCTACTGAATTTAATTTCTCTAATAAGCAGATAGTTGATGCAGCTAATGAAGAAGAATGGTATACTCACATGGCTTGTTGCTCTCTCATATGTATAGATATAGAAACATTCAAAGAAAATGCTACTATACGCTGCTTATCTTACACAGGATTTTTTCTATATAAAGATAAATATAAATCTATATCAGTAGTTCTACCTCTAGACTCAGACTATAATTATACAATAATGAAAAAGTGGAACACTACTCTTACTGCTCCTAAAATTATGCAAAACGGTAAGTATGATATATCCTATCTTGCTCGTTATAATGCTCCTGTATTAAATTATTTATATGATACAGCTAATTTATTCCATTGTTGGTATAGTGAACTCCCTAAAGACTTAGGATTCCTTAATTCATTCTTTATTCGTGAAGCAGTATATTGGAAAGACTTATCAGAGACTAATGATCTGTATGAATACTATAAATATAATGCTTTAGATACATGGGGTACAGGTAATGCTTTCTTAGCTATGCTATTAGAAATCCCTAAGTATGCTGTAGATAATTACTTACTAGAATTTCCTCTTACTTTCCCTTGTCACTTATCTGAAATGACTGGTATACATAGAGACATGGGAACTTTTGATACAGCTAAAAAACAGCAGCAAGAAATAATAGATAGACAACAAGCTAAATTAAATACTATATTAAACATACCTACAGGTGAAGTGTTTAATGTCAAGTCACCCCTACAAATGAAAAGCTTACTTAAAATTTTAGGGTGTGGGGATTTAACTTCTACCGATGAAAAGAATCTTAAGAAAGCCAGATTCAGGCATCCTTTCAATGCGAGAATTATTAACTTAGTTCTAGATATCCGTAAAGCTAGAACTATGATTAGTAACTATCTAACAGAAGGTAAAGAATTTTCAAGACAAGATGGTACAGGGAGTAGATTTTTATACTCTCTTAATCCACATGGTACAGATAGTTCTCGTTTAGCTTCTAAGTCACATCATTTCTGGTGTGGAGATAACATACAGAAAATACCTAGAGGTAAAATAATTAAACAAACTTTTAAAGCAGACCCTGAATTTCTATTGGCTGAGGTCGATTTAGAGCAAGCAGAATCAAGAGATACAGCTTATATATCTGGGGATGAAAACTTAATAACTAATGTGGAACATAGCCCAGATTTTCACTGCGCTAATGCTTCTGCATTCTTTGGCATTCCTTTCGAAGAATTATATGATATAGTCAGTCATAAGAAACTTAATATACCTATCCGTGATTTAAGTAAAAATGTTAACCATGGCGCTAACTATAATATGGGTGCTTATATTCTTATTGAGACTATGGGTGAGGAGAATATAATTAAAGCTAAGAGATTACTGGACTTACCTAACCTATGGGGACATAAGCAAGTAGCAGAGTATTTATTAGCTCAGTTTCATAAAACTTACCCTGATATTAAAGGAACATTTTACACTGGAGTTGTAGCTGAAATATTAAAAACTAGAATGTTAAGTAGTATGGCATGGCATCATAGATGGAATGCCAGTATAATGGGTGATTTAGAATGTGTAACTAATAGCTATCAAGAAGAGATAATTTCTAATCCTTCGTGGGTACGTTATTGTTTTTCTGATCCTAGTAAATCTAAATCAGCTCTTAACTCTTACATATCTCATCCACCTCAATCTTTAAATGCACAAACACTTAACAAAGCATACTTGTCAGTATTCAATGACATAGCAATGAGCCCAAAACACAGCAATAACTTCAAACTATTAGCCCAAATACATGACTCTATCTTCTTTCAATACAGAATAGGTCATGAGTATTTATGCGATATGGTTAAAGAACGTATGGAAGTACCTATCACTATTAAAGGGTATGATAATAAGATTAGAACTTTTGCTGTACCTGCCGGAATTAAGTCTGGAACAAAAGCTTCAGGCGGTATAGCTACCTATTGGAGTGAGACAGAATGACTGATTTACAGATAGAAGTATTCCCAGAAGTAGATGCGAATGGTAATTCGTATATAGAGATAGAATCTGGTGACAATAAATATAGTTATCAAGATGTCAGAATAGGCGGGGAGATTGATAAAGAACAAGCCCTAGAGTTAATTGCTACTCTAGCAAGAGTTTTTAACCTATCCATTTTAGAGTTAGTAGAAGCAGAGGATAATATAAATGACTGACCTACCTAAGCCAGAAGAAGATTTCATATCTCTTTATCTTAGGTATACTTCTAAAACTGAATGTCCTACATTCTTCCACAGATGGACAGCAGTATCTTGTCTAGGTGCTTATCTAGGTAGAAGAACTTTCTTTCGTTTTGGTCACTTCACTCTATACCCTAACAGTTATGTTATGCTTATAGGAAGCCCAGGAACTAAGAAGTCTTCTGCTATTAAGATAGGTGCTAAGTTATTGAAACAAGCAGGATATAAAACATTTGCTGCTAAAAAAACTAGACAAGAGAAGTTTCTTTTAGATTTAGCAGAGCAGTCAGAAGAAGGAGCGATATCTAATGATGATATATTAGATCAAAACTTATGGGGGGAAGATCATTCATCCAAGCCTCCAGCAGAATGTTTTGTAGCAGCAGATGAGTTTAATAATTTCATAGGTATAGGTAATACAGATTTTATATCTATATTAGGAGAGCTTTGGGATCATGAAGGTGTATATGATTATAAGCTTAAAAATTCTAAATCTGTTTATATACCTGACCCTACTATTAGTATTTTAGGAGGCAATACGCCTACAGGTTTTGCTCAAGCATTCCCTACTGAAAGTATAGGACAAGGATTCTTTTCTAGGTTACTTCTCATATACGGAGAACCTTCAGGAATTAAGTATACATTCCCTTCACCTCCAGACTTAGATATACAAAATAAATTAATAAATTACTTACATAATATAAAGAATAAATTAAATGGCGAAGTCACTATTACAGAAGACGGTAAACAAATGCTACATAAAATATATCATGAATGGAAAGATATAGATGATACTAGATTTGAGCACTATTCAAACAGAAGACAAACTCATTTATTAAAATTATGTCTTATTATAACTGCATCAAGAATAAGTAATATAATGACAGTAGAAGATATAATATACGCTAATACATTATTAAGTTTTACTGAGCAACTTATGCCTAAAGCCCTAGGTGAGTTTGGTAAAGCTAGGAACTCAGCAGTAACACATAAAATTATGTTAGCCTTAGACAAAGCTGATGAGCCTTTAAGTGTGCAGAAACTATGGGGGCTAGTACATCAAGACTTAGATAGCAGGCAGTATCTTATAGATATACTAGGTAACTTACAATTAGCTGATAAAGTACAAGCTGTTGAAACAGGTTTTCTACCTAAGAAGAAAGTATTGGAAGAAGGTATATCCGGTACTGTTAATTGGAATTTACTAACTGAAGAAGAGAGGAGATTGATATGAACATACTTATAGGTTACCATGCTAATTGTATAGATGGTTTCACAGCAGCTTGGCTTACAGCTAAGATACATAAAAATGTAGCATTATGTACATTACTACCTCTAGACTATAAAGAAAAGGGGTATGATTTATTAAGGCATCTAGAAAATGAATTTAAGAAAGGTAAGTACGATAAAATAATAATAGTGGATTTTAGTTTACCATTACATATTTTACAAGCAGCAGTTTATTATGTTTATGGAGGTATATTACTATTAGATCACCATAAGACTGCTTTTGAGTCTCTAGCTCCAAAGTTAGAAGAAGTACAGCCTAATAGTAAAGTTGATATTAAATCTGGTAATATATTAATTCATTTAGATAACGCAGAATGCGGAGCTAGTTTAGTTTATAAATACTTTGGCTGTACAGATAAGTCTATAGAATTAATTAAATATGTAAAAGACTATGACCTATGGCAGTATAATTATGGTGACGAAACTAAATGGGTGAATAAAGTATTAAACTCATTACCTAAAACTATAGAAGCGTGGGATGAAATAGCAGACCAGTTTTGTACAGAAGAAGGTACTATTAAAGAATTGAATAAAGGTAAAGTCATGCAAAATTCACATGATACTATAGTAAGCAGCATTGCATCTAAATCCAGTCATTGCATATTAAACGGAAAAGTAGGTCTAGCAGTTAATTGCCCTCCTAAGTATGTGTCAGATGTAGGTCACATATTAGCTGAAAAGTCTGGTAGTTATGGCCTATGTTATCAGTATAATAATACACTTAATGTATCTCTTAGAAGTATTGGAGATTTTGATGTATCTGCTATAGCTAAGCGGCACAGTGGAGGTGGGCATAAGAATGCAGCAGGCTTTAGTATAAACTTCCACCCTGATACTGAGTGGTTAGATGATATATTGACTATAGAAGGAGGTTTAGTAGAAGATGTATAAAGAACTAGTTTACTTCCTAGAATCAGCTATAGCTCTTAATAAAGAAGTAGCTAATCATCCTGAATTACTAGTAGCATTAACTGCTTATTCTCCTGAAGACTATTCAGGTAAATTAGGAGAGATAGCTGTCTATTGCAATATCGTACTTGATGGGCTATATAGTCCAGAAGATTTAGATAAGTTGTATGATATGTTATATTTTAAACTAGTAGATAAAAGAAAAATTATTACAATTCACTAAAACTAAAGGAGCATGTTATATGCCTAAGAAAAAAGCAGAAGTAAAGTTACAAGAAGATTATCAACAGCTACAAGATGTATTAGATGACGCCTATGATCAAGCTTCTATAGGTAAAGGTAAAGAACGTCATGCGGTAGATAAAGCTTTTCATGAGCAGCCTATGCAACTTGTTAGCGAGCTGATTGATAGCGCAGAAGGTATGCGATTCCAAGCAATTAAGAAACTTAATGAAGCTAAAGATATGCAGACTTTTGAACAGAAAGAAAGAGAGCTTCTTGGTGCAATTAATTATATCGCCGGTATTATTATATATGAAAAGAATAAGCAGTAATGATTACTATACTCTTTTCTCTATTATACTTTTCAGAAATAAATCAGGACTATAGGTCTAAAATAGATTCTTTATTTTTTATTATATGTATAGTCTTAGATATTTTTATAGTATATGGAATGACAGTCTAACGGCAGCTAGATTTTGTTTAGCTTGTAACCAATCTGAATATGGAGCTTATACAAGATCTCCTAAACCAGATTGGTTACTTAACTACGAAGCCCAAGAGAGAATTATACTAAATCAAATCATTATTAGCCTGATTGCCCTAAACATTTATGCCCAATACACAATGAAACTATAGATATGTTCGGAGAATAAGATTATGTTAGATACGCCAGACTACAGTAGACTAGATCATATACCTACAGAAGAAGTAATAAAAGACTTGGACGACACTCAGAATGAACTATCTGAGTTATACAAATTAAGTGCATTATGGGATACAGGTAAAGCTTATCATCAAGTAGATTTATATATTAATCAAGGAAAAATAACACAAAGAGAGGTTTTAAGAGATAAGTTAAAAGCTCTATTGGATTACAGAAATGAAATATAAATGCCGATGTAATATCCGTTCCTGCCAAGCTAGAGTAACTAGAGCTAAACACTCTCCCTTTGTCGGTGAACATAAACTTGATGTTTAATATAGGTATAGATCTATGAAACATAATATAGCTTATTTAAAACTAAGTATAAATAATATTAAAATGGAGATAGTTAAGGTAGAGATTAGTCCTTTAGGGTATACACTCCTAGCTACTATGCATCTAGTACTACTACATATAAGACTATGGTTACTAGAAAGAAGATTAAAAAGATTACTCAGGTAAATCATCTGAGAAGTCTCTTAAACTATTTCCTCCCATTATAGTCTGCATACTCTGAGAGAACGGACTGTTAAGATTTTGTTGTAACTTATTAGCCTGGGCAACGTTAGCAGTCTTATATAAACCCCCCATCCATTTAGCAAACTCCTCCTGCCTACCTCCACTTTCTGCATACTCCTTAGCAAAATCTTCTATCTGCTCTTGGCTAGGTTGACCCCCAGCTATCAGTGTACTTTTAATAGCTTGCCCTAGTACCTGTCTTTTCTTCCTATCCTTACCTGCATAAGATTTATATCTATAAGTAGCATCTAAAGCAATAGCTTCTTCCAATGGCTTACCTCCTAATACTCTACCTAAGTTAGCAAGAGATAATAAATCATTACTAGCAATTACATTACCTCTCTTAGAAGTACTATAACTAGCTTGATTAGGATTTACTAAACCTTCCATTGTCTGAGCTAAGCCAGCAAGAGGTCTAGATAAGCCGTTATGCTCTAAGCCTTGAAGTAATGTAGTTTTAATATCGCCCCCAGCTTGTAACTTACTTGCTGTATTAAATATATTAGCAAAGAATTTATAACTACCTTGTATTATAGGTACACTAGATGGATTAGTAGGAACTATAGTTACATGCCTAGGGTTAATATCGCCACGAGTATATAAGTTCATTTTAAGGTCAGGATGCAGTAAGCCTAATGCATTAGAAGCTAAACCGTAAGTTAGCCAATTGCCTGCTTCCTGACCTGCTATTCCATAAACTGCATCATAGGCATCTTTATGCTCAGTATTACCAGAAGCATTACCAAGTATACTAGTATTTAATGCATTGAAAGCAGGGAGTCCGTTCATACCATGTATAGTACCTTGTAACCCTAACATAGTCATCGCATCTTTAGATTGCCCCTCACCTACATGACGAAGTAATTGCTGTAGTAAATTAAACTGGTAAGTTTGGAATAGTCCTATAGCTTGACCTACTGGACCTTGGAACATCATAGGTCTCTGAGCTGCTAGATAATTACCTTGAGTCCTATTAACAAAAGTATTAATATAAGCAAGCTGTTCTTTACTAGTCATAAGGTTTCTAGTAACAGCTACGTCTGTCATTTGTTTCATAACATCAGCAGCTACAAATCTATTAAACTCTTCAGCCAATTTGTTACCAGTAATCAATTCACCTTTATCCCCAGCGTTCCTGAGTTTATCTAATATTCCATCTACTCTACCTTCCCAGTTTTTAACACTTTCCTTGCCGGAATAAGTAAGAGCATCTAAAGTATCTTTATACTGATCTGAAATAGAAGTAATAAATCCATTCTCTCTATAGAAAGCCATGTCAGAGTCTGAAGTCTTCTTACCAAACCTTTTAATGCTATTAGCTATAAGTTTACTAGCGGAGAATATAGATTCTTCTGTACCAGGAACTGTAATTCTAGTCAACGCAGCTAAAGCACCTACAGCTTCTTTGTCTCCTCCTTCTATAGAACGTATAACAGCTTTAGTTTCTGCGCCTAATAATACATTAGCTGATACAGCATTGTTTACAGCATTAAGGGCATCCCATCTAAGAACTACTGTAGCCATTACACTATTAGCTTTCATAACTACATTAGATAGTGCACCTCTAGCTACATCAGCATTAGCAAATATTTCCATAGACTCATCATAGGCTGCACCTTTGTAACCTGCTTTAGTTAGTATTTCATTAACTTCCTGTAACTCTTCAGGAGTCTTAGATTTCTGTAATACTGTAGCAGCTTTTTTAAACATCTTGCTAACAGCAGAGTCTGCCATCTTATTAGGATTAACCCACCAAGGGTAGTCAGAATTCTTTCTAATACCTAGAGCAGTCTTTATGTAATCCCCAAAAGGATTAGCTACGACGTCATCTGCATATTGTAATAAACCTAAATCTGAAAACTTAGAAGTAGCTACATTGGTAAACTCTTCTCCTAGTCTTCTTAATTCATTAAACTGTACTTCATATTTAGCAGCCACAGCTTCTCTAACGATACCAGTCTCTCTTTGCATATGCCAAGATAAAGTATCTTCAACTATTTTACCTGGGTCTGTAGAAGGAAGTAATGAAGCACTGACCCCTTTACGGTGAGCAGCTGTATCAAGGTAGTTACTATTAAGAGTTTTTTCATAGTCCCATTGCCCTCTAGCTTGGTAATAGTCTTCTGCCTCAGTTTTGGTTAATACTTTTAATTGAGGGTTCTCTTTTAGCTTTCTTATCATACCATCTAATTCTTCTACTGAGTTAGCAAATAAAGTTTTAGTATGACCTCCGCTAGTAATACTATCATCTACTACTAAAGCAAAGTGGGGATAATCTTTAGGATTAACTGGAATAGGGTAGAAAGCATCAGGTGCTCTATTATACTGAACCCCTTGAGATGTCCTTATCTGTGCTAAGCCTTCTGTCCTTTTACTATTTAATTCAATATGAGCTTTAACTAACTGTCTAACAGAATCATTCTTAATATCTATTCTAGCTTCCATCCCTGGATTAGTAAGTACTGGCCCCTCTGGTATAGCCTTACCTGCTTCATTAGCTATCTTAGCTTCTTGTCTCCACTTAATTATAGCTAAAGGCTCTAAAGCATTACCTGCTTCATTAAGCCCATACTGCCCTTCTATACTTCTGACTCTATTATTTAATACTGACCACTCAACAGCCCCTTCTGTATCATTACCCAGTTTATATAATAGAGGCTCTAGTACTTCCTTATTTCTCTGTTTGAATTTAGTTATCAGTCTAGAAGTCACTCCTCCTATATTCTCTACAGAAGCAGCTAAAGTACCATAGTTAGAACTAGCAGCAGTAGCGAAACCATGACCAGCTCCGGAAGGTAATGCACCTTTAAATACCTTACCAGAAGATATATCTTCTAACTTTTCAAAGTCTTTACCTAATATAGTCGCACTAGCTCTACTAGTAGCTTCTTGATAAAGCTTCTGTTGCTGTTTAATATCAACCATACCAGATACGATATGATTATCAATAGCACCTAAGGGAGTAGTATCATGTACTAATCTTATGTGTTGAGGTATATTCCAAATATCTACAACACCATCTTTTACTTTCCTAGTACCTTGATCAACTAATTTTTTAGTATAACTCTCAGCATGAGACTGCATAGCCATTATATCATTTAAGTTATAACTAGTAGTAGGGTCTCTTAATACTTGACCTGATAGAAAGGTAGATTTAACATTAGTTATGGCAGCTATCTCTTGTTGTATAAGCTTAGCTTCATTACTTATATCATCACCTAGTTTAACTCCACCTCTCTCTTGTAATAACCTATTAGCAATATGGACTTTTTTAGCTCCTAAAAATTCTTGTATACCTATAGCTACTACAGCAGGTTCATCATTACGTAAACCTTTAAATATAACATTCTTTAAGTCTTCTCTAGGGATATCAGTTAATACTTTCTCCATCAAAGGTAAATCATCTACATGCACTGTTAGTTTAGCATCTTGAGTTGCCACAAATTTAGGTAATTTACTAGCCCATATATAACGAGCATTAGCTTCAAGAGTAGATGCTTTAGTTATATCCCAGTGTTTTACTCCAGAGGTAGCTACCTTTTTACTAAATGCAGCAGTATTATATTTAGTATCAAATTTATAAGACTTGTTTCCAGCAGTAACTTTATTATTTTTAACTATTATATTCTGCCCTTTCTTAAGTGTATCAGATAAGGAAGTAATAACAGGGGTATCGGCAATAACTGCCCCTATATCTTCCCCCCATACTTTAGTGTATGATACAGCTATATTACTTTTAACATATCGATCTATCTCATCTATAGTAGCGGTACCTAAATTCATTTTTTCTGCTAACTTTTCTTGCTGCTTAACTACCTTAGATACTGTAGCTAATTTAGATGTTTCTCTTAATCCTAATATAGCAGTTTGCTGAGCTTCAAAGGTAGCTCCTTTAAGATTCTGATATAAAGCTTCAGCTACTTCTTGATCGCCTCCAGCTAGAGTACCTAAGTTAGTGCGGATTCTATTATTAAGAGTTTTAGCTTTAGTATCAGAAGCTGCCTTTAAGAAAGCTGCTCTACTAGGGTCTATGTTATTTGGGATCTTAGGTATATTAGCTAACTGATCATAATCTAATATAGTCTTTTCATAGTCATTAGATGCCTCGGCTGCCTCATCTATAAATTGCCAAGGTCTAGCTTCAATAGCTGCTTTATTTGCAGTATTTTTTAAAGCGAATTTAAGTTTAGTAGCATCAATTGCACCTCCGACTAGACCGAATACACCTGCACTAAAAGCTATATTAAATACTAAATCTCCAAAGTCTTGATTTTCCATTATAGGTGCATTGAATAGAGTACCAGCTACAGCTATTTCAAATGCAGTAGCCTCTAATACATTCTGTCCTGCTCCGGCTCCTATAGCTTTTAATGCATTTCGGTTGAGTAAACTAGCTGAAGAACTATTTGTAGCTACTTCCTTAACAGCCTTAGCTATAAGATCTCTTTTAGGTGGTGCTAATAAACCTAAAGCTTTACCAGTATTAGTGCCGAATTTACCTGCTCCTATAGCTCCTCGTAAAGAAGCTTGACCTGCATTAAGTACTTTAACCCCTGCAGTTCCAGGAACTATAGAAGATGCAATAAACCCTACTAAGTCAATACCGTACTTATTATCTTCATAGAATTGACTTAAATCAGAATCAAGATTAGCTACTACTTCAGAAGTATCAACGGTATCAAATTTATTTTCTTCATCTACTATTAGATTACCTAAATTAGCAGGAATATTATATATCTCATTAGCTCCTGATAATATAGATAGCCCTATAAATTTAGGTACATCAGAAGCAAAATCTAAAGCACTATCTAAAAAAGTTTTATTCCCATTAGCCGTAGATAAAGTATCTCCTGCTACTATATAGCTGGGGACATTATTCTGAGTATCTCCTTCTTTAATATTCATTAAAGCTTGAAAATAAGCTGTGTTTCCTGTTTCTTCTGACATTTTGTTACCTATTATTTATTTAACAGACAAGTGTTTAACTATTAAAGACTGCACTTCTGTAGGGTTAGTAAGGTCTACAGTTATTAAGTCAGGTCTTATTATTCTTTCCCATACAGCTAGAAAGGGAGTTATTACATTGGGTAGTAGGTTCTCATCTATCTTATCTTGTACTGCATCTATACTATTTAATTTAAGCCCCAATTCAGCTTGTACAGGAGCAGGTACCTTAATATTATAGCCAGTCTGATTAGGTAAACCTAAGCGCCTATAACCCCCGTCCATTTTATTATTAAAGTCCACAGCAGCTTCGAATAAAGTAACTATACCATTAGCAGCTTGCTCAGGAGAAATATCTTTAGTTATTATACCATTGATAGCATGTTCTAATATCAGAACAGGGTTTACTTCTTTCATGCCTTGAGGCTTTAATACTTTACTATATAGAGCGGAAGATTTAACAGAATTAATTTCTCCTAGTATACCCATGTTAGGAGCTTGGTAAGGATTAGCCTGATCATTAAGTTTTATATCAGAAGAGAATATCTTAGCTGTCTCTTCTGCTAATCTATTAAAATCTGCTTCTCTAACTTCGTCACTTTTAGGTACTCCCCCTTGTTGAGCATAAGCATCATTTTGAGTTGAGTTAATATCGGTTAACCACTCTAAAGATTTAGTAGATTTTAAATTACCAGAAGGGGATATAATATTTATATTCTCTTTAGCCTCAAAAGGTGTTGATCCTAAAACAGGATCACTAGATGAACCTATATCTAATAGCCTATCCCATTTAGCTCCAGCTTTACCTGTTTGATTCAGTCCAAATATAACAGTCTCTTTGCTGGAGATAGACTGACCTGATAAGGATTCGGCTCTATTTATAGTATCAACTAACTGCTGTTCAGTAGCTATCTGATCTTCAAAATTCTTAACTGTTGTTGCATGAGAAGCCTCTAAAGCGGCTACTCTACCTGGGTTAGTTCTCTTAGCTGTATCTAGGTCAATAGCAGATTTCTCCAACGCTATTCTAGCGGCAGGTAATTGTATCTTCCATTGTTCTCTAGTTACAGCCATCTTTTCTCTAGAGAACTTTTGTCTCTCTTTAGCAATCTCTCTCTCTTCTTGCTCCGCTTCTAATCTAAACAATGCTAATGAGTTAGATATATCTTTACTCTGCGCTTGCATTAAATTTTTTATAGCGGCTGCATTAGTATTTATATTCTCTATATCTAATTTAGCTGCCTTAATTTTATTCTCAGCTTCTATAGCTTTATAATTAGATTCTATGACAGCTGAGTTAATAGTTTTTTTAGTTAAAGCGTTTGCTCTAGCAAAGGACTCTGTTGCAGAAGAAACGCCTTGTATCCTAGCTAAATCAGAGTCTCTTCTATTCTGTGCATTTTTTATTCTTTCATCTAATTGCACAGTCCTTAATTTATTAATGTCAGCATCAATAAAGTTAATCCCAGTAAAGGAATCATCTAGTATTTCAGCCTTTGAATCTAATAAAAATTCAAGTTCATCGCTACTCTCTCTAAAATCTTTCATCATGGCTTGTTGAGCTTCAGATCCTCCGCCAGATTCAAAGGCTGAAATAGTTCTATTCTGAGCTTCTAAATCAGCATTAAGCTCAGTAGCTTTAATTATCTGTTTACTAGAAGTAATTTCAGTTAAAGCTTCTTTAATTAAATCTGTGGCTGTCTTAGTTTTAGATATACCTGACTGTAATCGATCAATCTCTCTCTGTATAGTTATAGAGGACTCATTCAATTTATTTTCAGCTGTCTCTAACCTAGGATTAACTACTTTAATAGGGGCTTCCGCAGGGTTAGTTGTAGATCTATTGTTAGCGCTAGCTTGTATTAATATTGGATTAATTTCTTGATTCATAATTTCACCTATTACTTAGAATATATCACCAAATATATTTTGTAGAATCCCTCCAGACCTCTGATCAGTGTTTTGATTAGAGGTACCTGAACTAGAATCAGTGGTAGATTCTTCCCCGGTTACTGATTCTTTACCTGTAGTAGTAGTATCTCCTTTAGTAACATTCTTACCCGTAATTTTAGCTAACTCTGCTACTATCTCCCCAGCTAAGTCCCCTGCTGCTATATTAGCTACAGAGCTATTAAATATACCGGCATTCTGCTCTCCTGCAAATATATCTTCCAACCCTCCAGACTGAGAAAGAAGGTCACTTATTATTTCTGTTATAGCAGGCTGATCTAACTCCAACTGTTCAGTCTGAATACCTGTATTACGCTGAGAGCTATCTTTTACTGTATTTGCTTTTGAAGTTGACCTAGAACTCCCTGATGTAGAAGTATCCGTATCTCCTGTTTCAGTATTTCCAAGTATATCGCCTACTGTAGCGCCTAGTGTATCGCCTATAATACTCATCAACATATCCTCATATCTTTAATAAAAACATTTCTAGTTTCTGTACTGTACACCTTTATGAATTTTAGCCTTCTTGCCATATTAGAAATACTTCCTTCAGGACAAGAAGTTATTAGATAATTAAATTTATTATGAGTATACACGAATTTAATTATCTCTTTAGCTAACTGAACTGAATGTATTAAATCTTTATTACTACAAGCTATGTGTATCTCCATAGTTAATTCTGTTAGTCTTTTAGTCCAGAATAACATTTTAGCCCTATTATCTAACTCTACTATTTTATAAAAAGAACTAGAAAAAGTTACGGCTTTCTTAATTAACTCAGGGGTTTCAGATAGTTTGGAGCTGTTTAATATATCTAATACTTCTTCTTTCTTAGCTGCATAAAAGTAAACACTCATATTACATTATCTACTATTAAGTATTGAGCTAAAACAGTAACATCTGAATTGTTAGTATCTGTGGTACAAGAGAATCTAATATCAGATTTTTCTGGTACAGCTCTAAATGGAGCATTAGAATTCAGATTTGATATATCTTGATATAGGTGAAATAGTTCTGATTTATAAAATATACCAGTAGCGCCTAAAGTAAAATTAAGATAAACTTTAAGTTCTTTATTCTTACCTGCTGAAGAAGTAGCATATATAGGGTAAGCAGTTTTACCTGCTGGTACAGTATAGAATCCTAACTCAGTCACATTAAATTCAGCTTCTACACCCATTCTAGGGAATGCCCCTATCACGCTTCTAATAATAAGTTCTCCGTTATTATGATTATCTGAACCTGCTGAAATTACCCTAGCTACTACAGGCCTAAAACAATTAACTGCTGTAGTAGCTACAGGGGTCACTCCATTAAGGATTACTGTTTCTGTTTGTTGATTATAAGAATCATCTAAGTAAGTTATTAATACTGACCTAGCTCCAGTACCAACCGCTGTATCATTAGCGTTAGTAGATAAAACTTCCCACTGCTCTCCTGCTGTAGGATATACCATCTTACCTCCTACCTCCCATATATCTTCTTCACTAGCGGTATCAACATCTCTGTTTCTCCCCGATAGTAAGTGTAAGCTATGCCCTACTATACTACCTTTAGCTACTTCAACGTAAAAATTTTGAGGGTCTGGGTTAGCAGGGAAATTAATTATACTAGCATTCCTAGCTCCTGTAGTAATTATCTGAACCCACTGGGAGGAAGTCCATATATACCTATCTCCTGTATCAGTTACTTCTAATATAGCTCCTTGGTCATTAGGGTCAGTAGGTACAGGGAATGCAGCTGCATCTAATTTAGAATAATCAGGTTTTCCTTCTCTAAATAGAGCTTGTGTTTTTTGTATATTTTTGGGTAATAAAGGATGTGACATTAGTTATTAATCCACCAGTTAATGCCATCGCTCTTAATTGGTATGGCTTCATATAAATCTATTGTTATACCTCCTACATCTCCGTCAACAGGGGCTGAACCAGATCCTATAACTAAGGTACTGTTACTCCCTAGCACCTGTTTAATTTCAAATGATTTCCCTTTATTCTCTACAACATTAGGAAGTGTTATTGTTAAATCTGAAGAAGTTGTATTAGTTAATATTAAATAATCAGAAGAAGTTACAATATAATTAGATGACTCTAATCTAACTTCATTTAGTCTTGTTAGCACAATATCTATCCTGCTAAACTGTATATCTGAGCTACCTAAAAAAGATTCCATAGCATTGTATACATCTAAAAATGCTAAGTAAGCATCTCTTAGTTCTTTAAACTCTGGTACTTGACTAAGATTTAAATCTGTACTTGAATCATACCTAATAGTAGGTGTAGTCATTATCTCCTACCTCCAACTACATAATCTAACTGTACAGTAACCAGATTAAACTGACCTACCAATAATATTGAATGACTCTCCCCTGTGACTCTGAATGAATACTCCCTTAAATTCTCGGATGTAGACTTTAGATACCCTTCCTGATTAACAAAATTCTTACCATCTAAAGATACCTTACAGTACAAAGATAATAAAGCATTTAATTTAATATTCTCGACTTCCACTTTCTGTAATGCTATTTTTTTAGATCTAGTATATTGTATCTTACCTAATATTAATACACCTTTAGAAATACTATTTGTGGATATGTTTACTAACTTACACTCTCCAGAGTTTGATACAAAGCATATAGGGTTTATAGAATTAGATTCTGAATCTCTAACATATTCAAATACATCAGTATGATCTATTCGTAACTTACCTAATCTATTCAATACATTATCTATCATTAAAGCATGAGTGAAAGAGGATAACCCATAAGATATAATTAAATACCTAGCACCTATATACCTTATCTTACTTCTTATAGTAGGAGAAGCTAACTGTGTCTTTACGTAGTCTAAAGTAACTTCATCAAAATCTTCAAACTCAGTACCAAACAAAAAGTCAGTTATCTCTGGTAATACCATATCAGCAGATTGTGAGTTTAAAGACTGTAAGCCAAACTTACTTAAAGCAAATATCTTATCAGAGTTATTATTAAAAGTTATTTTATCAAAAGACTCTACACCTTTTGAATCTTTAACTTCTCTTAATTTAAAAGGATATCTAATATTACCAGTATAAGTAGCTGCAACTGAATTAGTGCTGCCGCAAATTAACAAACCTAAAGAATTATTAACTACTAATTTTATAGTACCTCCTAGTTCAGAAACTGAGCCTCCTCCAGCTCCTGTAACTTCACTAGGTACAAAATCAGTATGAGTTATAGTACTGCTCCAAGCTATATCTTTATCTGTATAAGCCACAAGATAGCCAGATGAGGCTGATAAACCAAGTACTTTTGTTAAATCTAATCCAACTAATATAGTTGAATCTAGTGTGATTGCTATATCATCAAAAGTGTATGCACCTATATTTGCTATATATAAATAGCTACTCTGATCAACAGTTCCTACTGTAATTAAATTATCTGAGTATACAGTAGATATAGGTAATGCGACAGGTCTCGATATACTAACCCAAGTTAGGGTCGGGTTTAAATAGTAAAAGTTAGCTGCACTGTCTATGGCTATATAAGCTCTGTTATTAGTTTCACTATATATTTCATGTACTATCTCAATAGTCACTCCTTCAGGTAGTGTAATAGAATTTACTAAATCACTATACCCTATTGAATTATAACCATATCTAGTAGGTATAACATTATGACAATAAGCTACACCTGGCTTCTCTAACGGAGTACCAGCTGCTTCTATGGTAGAAGAGCCTATAACAGTCCTAGTCTGATTTTCAGATAGTAGAGGAAAAGAAGCTTCCTGTAATGATATCTTGTATATCTGCTGTGCCATGCCATTAACCTTTATTTAATGCTTTTATGTATAGAGCATTAGATTTTTGAACATTCTTTTCTAGTCTAATAATTATAGCTTTTATGACTTTTGTGTCAGAAGCTAACTCATTCAGCTCTTTATTATTAGTATTTATGCCGCTGTTCTGCCTTGTATCTTCTTGTTGTATAGATATCAATGAGTTGTTTAGTCTCTCATTTGTATACTTCACAGAAGAATCTATACGAGCAGCCCACCAGAAAACAGTCCCTGTCTGACCTAGTAAAGCTAAGGATAGAGATATAATAGGTAATGAAATAGACTCAGCCATAGTAACCTCTAGTTAAGCTCACCATGAAAATCAATTCTAACATAGGTTGGATCTACCCCCGTACCTGCATCATTAACTGTCCTAACTCTCGCAGAAGCTGGAGTAGTTGTAGCTGAGTCTACCCAAACAAAAGCATTGTCAGCACTTCCAGATATATAAACCTCATTACCTCCTTGGTAATTATCATCAAAATTAATGTCATAATTACCAATACCATTCCTAACTACAGATTCAACATTTCCTTGCTGTTTAGCTATTGCTCCTGTTGCGCCTGCAAATACTACTGATCCATAAGATGAACAAATGTGTGTTACTTTTGTCCCATCACCTACGCTAGCATCCATAGTATTCTGATAAGTAAACTTCTTTGGTGCACCTATGCACTCACTTAATTTCGCGGGTACACTGTAGCTTCCTCCCTTAACAGTTCCGGTAGTAGAAAATGCTATAGGTACCTGATCACCGCTACCCCACGAACCTGAATGCGACCAAAGACCCCCAATAACATCACAGTTATAAACAGATTTAGTAGAGTTAGCTCTTACAGTCGGATTAGCAAAATCAAAAGTTATGCCGAACCTAAAATGATCATAGGTAACCGTTTCAAAGTAAGGATTATTAAAATTAACAGCATTAACTCCAATGCCTCCGCCATTATTTGGGTCAATAATTGGTCCCACTAAGCAGTTTTCAGCCCTAAAGTTATTAAATGTTTGACAGCTAACAGTTCCACCAGAAGCACTAGGTTGGACTAGTAATGAGTATCTACTATCAATCGCTTCACACATATCCCATTGTCCAATGGTGCTATCGTCGCCTATGTGGAACGGGATATAACATTCCCTAACAGTAATTCTTTCTGCATAAATAGGAAATACAAAATTTGTTTCTAACCCAATGTAACAGTTTTGAATAATAATATTGCTTAGTTTTACATTAAGGCAATACTGTAACTTTAACCCTGTTATTGATGTATCTGGTGTAGTTTGTAGCGCGGACTCATTGCCAAAGATCATCAAGTTCGACATGTCTATCAATTCTTGATCGTGGGCGTTATTTTGAGATGTTGCACCTAATGTAAAGAAATCTCCTACGGTTAAACTTGAGTTAGAAAAATCTAAGCTAGATCCGCACCAATCAATTACATAATTATTAACTGTAATACTAACCGACTGTAAAGTAATAGCTCCATCACACCTGTATGTACTTCCTGTACCTCTACCTGGAGTACCAGTATTTCTTATATAATTTAAAAAGAGCTGTACTGCTGATGTAGAGTCTGAATTACTATTAGCCCCAAACATATCAGGAGTCACTCCATGTGATAGCAATCTTCTTAGATGTTGAGTACCTGTAGCATTAGTGAAATCTCTAATAGTACCTACATTGGAAGTATGGACTCCTTCTTCTACTACCCATTCACCTTCTACACCTATATCTGTAGTGTATATAACATCTCCAGTAGCTTGAGCTTGTATAGAATCTAAAGAAGTATAGGAATCTGCAATATAGCTATACTTCTTAGGTCCCCAGTAAGTCTGAGATGTATCTAATGCAGGATCTTCCCCAGTACTATCTTGTTTAGCTCTATATAGTACTCCATTTCTATCAGTATGCATTCCTGTTAAGAATGGAAAAGCTACATCCCAAGGTATAGTACCTCCATGAATCTGCTTACTAGTATTAACAGTAAACTTTTTCTGTATACCTGACTCCTCTATAAGCATAATACCGTCTGAAGCTAAAGAAGTAACAGCTGGTAATGCTCCAATAGTTTTAGATAACCAAGCAGATGAGCCATCGCCCCCAGTAGGAAGTAAAACTGACTCCCCGTTATCTACATAGGTTCCTGGAGCTGCTCCTGTAATCTTCTGGAAAAAAGCCCCTCTACCATCTCCTAAAGCAGCTTTGTTCTCAGCATATATAGTAGTTAGAGCGCCTGAATAATCTCTTACAGCTTGATGATTACTAACATATATATCTGTATCTAATACAGACACTGTTCCAGTTATACCTGTGGTTCCTATAGCAACAACAATATCACCAGCAGTACAGGGGTTTACTATATTAAAAGTCGTATCAGTCTGCTCAGTCCATTCAGTTCCTTTATCTAACAATAACCCATTTTTAAAAACCTGTAAAGATCCTGTACCTACCGCATATGCAAACTCTGTTATTAAAAATCCTATTTGACCTGTAGATGCAGTAAACTTTTGAGTTATAGTTTTAGTATCTCCTGATACCTGTATGATTATTCTAGGCTGCCAAATGTTAGCTTCTGTAGTACTTGTCATATTATTACCTCCTAATACCCTATGTCTTGTATTGCACTTATTTTCAATTCTGCATACTGCTCTTGAGCCATTATAGCAAAATTATTAGCTTCTGATATTTTCCCTATAGCTAGAAATATAACTCTTACAGCTTCATATATTATAGCATGAGGAAATTGTTGAGCTATCCATGATATATAATTTTCAGTAGAGACTATAGGATAGACATACATACCTGCCAGAATATAATTTAACTCTGTAGATGATCTTATCTCTAAATTCCTGCCAGCTACATATGCTATATCGTTTCTATTAATACCATAAGAATCAACTGTCTCTTCAGGAGTTATTATCTCTAAAAAGTCCCCCGTCTTGTCATATATAGAAGTAGCCTTTCTTACATACTTAAATGATCTAAAGTTAGATACAAATGTTATATAGTCAAAACTAATTGTATAACCCGGAGCAGTAAACTCTATACCAGTTTCATATATATCTTTAGAAAAGAAGTCTAATCTATGAGCTTTTAGAGTAGCTGACTTGATTGCAGATACAGTTTCTAGCGACAAGTCTCTTCTATCTGTATGTATATAAACTTCTTCTATTAATTCGTCTAAAGTCATTTTATCATTGCCTTGAAAATCACTTAGTATAACTACCTAACATAAAGTAGTTATGTAAATAGTCTTAACTAGTTACGTTGTCACTATTAACAGTATTAATAGAATTAGCTAGGTCAATATCAGATTTTGTAGCCCCTAAATCTTTAAGATTAGCTCCTTGAGATTGGATAGAAGCTAGATACTCTGCTACACCTTTACGTTTGATAGCAGCCATAGGATCAGCTTGATCGCTAATAACTGGTTTTCCTTTAATGACCATAGCTAAACCTAAAGCTATTTCGTTATCCAGATAACTAATTACAGTAGGTATATTCGTGATTAAAGATTTATTGACGAATACAATTGGAGTACCTTCAGGAGTTGTTAATCTCATTGCAGACCTGGAGCAAGTATAAGTCTGAAACTCTTGTTCATCTTTAGTTTTAACTTCTTTAACTTCTTTAACTTCTACGTCAGGTTTATTATTTTTCAATCTTGCTAACATGTTAGAAGTTGAATCAGAAGTACCAGTTGCTTCAGTCATTGTTTTCACCTTTTAGTTCATTGAATAATATTGTTAAACTCTAATACCTAAAACCCCAACCTAAAAATAGGAGGGGTTTAAGATAACTACTAAACTAAAATATCACCCTACAGCAGCAGCAGTAAGATTACGAATAACCATGTTAGCTGGAGTGTTCTTAATAACAGAAGTAAGCTCAGTAGTAAGAGTACCGCCTACAGCATCAATACCATTATCAGATGCTATTTGGCCACTAGTATTAAACTCTTTATTTTGAGTTTTACGCCCAGCAAGATAAGCAAGATTAAATGTAGGTAGATCAACTGCTACAGCCATCTTAGACCAAGTAGTATTAGTATTAAACAAAGGATGCTCAATAAGCCGAAACTTACCACGAGCAGTAGTTAATGTGGAGAACTGCAAGCCCCAATTAGTATTACCATCAACTAGTTGATAAGTAGCATTTAAGCGTCCTACATTATTGAGTACTCGTTTAGCATTACCTCCTACAAATAACACCCTCTCATTAGCGCCTTTTGGATCAGTGGCTTGATCAAATACAGGATCCAAGAAAGACTCTAATTGAGTCCAGTTAGTAGTAGCACCAGCAGTAAAACTATTAACTGCACCACCATAACTAGGAGGGTAAAATGAAGGAGTTTCAATCATATTGATTAAACCATCCATAGTACGGAAAGGTTTACCATTACGAGTCCCTGTGGACTGCTGACCAAAAAAGATAGCTTTTTCAATATCAGCAGCATGTAAAGCTGCGCAATCTTGACGATTCTCAGAATCAGTAGAATCTCCAGCTATAACTTGCGTAGCTTCAGCAGACCCAGATATAGCCCAAGTATTACGGAAAATCTGTGTTAAGTTAGTTACACGTACTGGGATAATGTTATTAGCTACTGGCCTATCAGAACTTTCTTCAAAAGCATTACCTACCTGAAAGAACTCATCATTATCTAAGATAGCAGCGGCAGCTACTGTCCCTACTCCGCGAGTTACGGTGATAGAAGTAGCATCAGGGACAGTATTAATAATAATATTCTCCCCAGTCCTCTCTATTCTCATGATCATACCAGGGAGCAAGTTAGCAGTAGTGTCAACAACGAATGTTAGATCACCAGCTGCATACCCAGCACCATTATTAATTGTAAGTTCTGGAAAGATCATAGTCTTAGAAAAGAATCCATGCTCAACTGCCATAGCAGTTTCATCTTTAAGCATAGAAGTTAAGCCGAACAAAGGTGCTGTACCATTCGGCATCAATCTAGTGATCATACTAGAAAAAGACTTCTTTTCTAGAGTACGTGTAAAGCTATCAGTATTAAAGATACCTGTAGTCATAATAGACTCCTAATAATAAGTTATAAAGTAAAAGTTAAATGTTGTTAACTAGGGAAGTCCATAAACTTATCCCAATCAGTAGTGGCATCTGAATTATCATTAATAGCTGCTTTAGGAGCAAAAGACTCTCCCATAGCTAAAATATAATCTTCTGTCATTTTCTGTATTTGTGGAGGCGAAGCTTCTGGGAATTTAGTTAATAACTGTTGCTGTGTAGCTTCTACGATTGGCTTAATAGCAGGGTTTGAAAATAAAGGGTTTGCTGTAGTTAGGTGATGGGATGTTGCTTGCTGCCTTAAAAGATCTGGAAGCCTAGAGTTAAACTGATCTCCAGCCTCAGCCACTTTCTTATTCATTAATCTTTCATTAACCATTGTTGAATGAATCATAACTTCTTGCGCTATTGAATTTAATGACTCCCCAAATGCGGCTACTGCTGCGTCCCCTCCTTCAGCTATAGCTGCAAGAGTTTCTGGAGTTATATTCTTAGCAAAGTTAGCATTCTTAACTGCACCTTGTAACTCTTCTCTAGTTAATACTGTCGCAGGAGACTTCCCTTCTCCCCCCTCAGCTTTCTTAGTATCCCAAAGATCCTGAAAGTTATCAAGAGGGGATTCTTCTTTTTTATCTTCTATCTTTCCTGGTTCAGAGGGGTTAGGTACAACCCCATTATCCCTAGTAGTTACAGAAGCCTGCTGATCAGGTATATTACCTGCCGGTACAGGAGTAGGTACTTGAGTAGTTTGTTGAGTAGGTGCTTGAGTAAACATATCGAATAATGACATAATTGAGGTCTCTTAAATTGGTAAGTTAAATTTGGTTTAATCTTGTGGGTTGTTATTGTATTCTGTTATTAAGTTTTCAGTAACCTCAGAAGCCTCCAATAACCAGTTTGCAAAAACTAACTGCCCCTCTAAAGAAGCTTGCTGTTGTATAAACTCATTAGGGTTTTCTACATCTATCATTAAAGCTAACTTCTCTTCAGCTATAGAAACTAACTGGTTTCGTATATGCCGTTTTTGTGCAAGAGTTAATATAGAGCCTTGCATAGACTCTTCATCACTCAACCGGTAAGAAGTAAAACTATTTGGAATTAGTGTAGCCATTATTAATTCTCCTGTGTATCATCTATAGAAGTTTGCTGATCTTCTGGGGTAGGTTTATTGCCAGTAGGCTCATATCCGTAATCTGCCGGTAAAGGCTGTGAGGGTAATTTAGATTCTTCTAAACCTTTTTGTATAGCAAGCTGCGCTATACCTTGCCAAGAACTCACCGCTTGTTCGTAAGCTAATTGTTCAGGAGATTTTTCAAATTCAGATATAGTAGCTCCTTGAGTTTTCATAAAGTAAGAAAAGACTTGATTAACATTATACCCAGAAGCTATCTCCGGAGAAGACCCGAATACTTGTAAAGCTGTAGCAAAAGATTCAGTATTTAATAACTTAGAAGCTGGTATCAGCCCATCTGATATTCTGAAATCCATTATAGATTTTCTTAGCACAATAGGATCAACTTCTATAGTACGTTGTTTATCTCTATTATATAAAGTCGTACCTCCTTGATACTGCAGTATGTTAATCTTAAGTATATGTTTAAGAGGTATGAATACTTGATGCTCTATTAAAATAGAAGCTAATTGATCTCTACCGTTAGCATTACTCATCACAGATTCAAACTCATGTAATGTTTTATTACCTTTAACAAACTGTCCTTGACTAGCTTTATTCTGTCCAGATAAGCTATCAGCTAAACCTAATAAACCACTTATCTGTTGCATAGAGCTAGAAGCTTGATCTTCTCTATAAGGAAAAGCATAGACTGCATCTGATATATTTTTACCATAAGCAGCTGGCCTAACTGGAATCTTAGCAGAAGGGTTAGCAGAATTAATATGGGAAGAAGATATTCTAGAAGGATCATACAAAACTCTATCAGATATAGCTCTTCTTCTGGAAGCCATAATAGATGTCATATAGGAAGTAGTAACTTCTTGGAATGGTTTAGCATTGTCTGCTAATGATTTAGTTTGATACGCTAACCCGTCTTCTAATGGCTGTCCAATAAATATAGGTAAGTAATTATGGGCATTAGTTTGTAACTCTGCGTATATAATATGCTTATGGTTTACAATTATAAGTTTATATATCTGAGGAGTATTCTTAGCAGGTACTTCTAGTTCAAATTCTCCTGGTAAAATCCGCGCGTAGAATGTAGTTACTTCGTAACACTCTTTATAATCAATACTTTTATTTTTACTATCACCTATCCCTGCCCAGCTTAGCCAATTAGTGCCTAAAGCTTTATTGTCATCTTCTATAGATTCTGGATTAATATCAGGTATATAGAAACTTTCAGAAGATGTATCTACTGCACTACCTAAAGCTGCTGTATTAGAAGAAAATGCGTCTGTAATATTACCTATAATCTTTTCAGGTAAAGCAGCTATAAAAGACTTTAACTTAATCCTAGACATTATCTCAGTATATCCTGCATACTCTCCATCCTTATATACTTCTGTAGGAGGTACTTTAGGGTCTACGAAAGTATTGTAAGGGTCTAATCTTTTGATCTTATTCCCTGACCAAAGTACTTTCTTAGCTACCCCTTGTTTAACATTTTGATCTAAAGCTGTCTCTACTGCATAAGTAACTTCATCTTCCCAAGTTGTTTCTATAGGAGCAAAGTTATATTTAAAGCCATCTCTAAAAAATAACATTAATTCTCTAGCCCAAGCACCTCTTATAGATTGGTCTTCTATTACTGATTCCATTTGTACAGCAGCATCTATAAATTCAGGAGAAGCTGTAACTCCAAATAGAGGAGAGCCAGTTAGAAATACAGAAGATTGATAAGTTACAGCAGCTTCAACTTGAGGCATTACTACAGGTATAGTTATATTCTGGTACCTAGCAGGGTCTCCATTCTTATTAGCTTGTTTAGCTCTTTGCTGCTCTGTGGTTCTATCAGTCTCTCTCTGATAAGCTCTATCTATCTCCTCAAATCTATTACGTCTAGTATCTCTAGTAGTATTATGAGTAGCCTGTATAGAAGAGTAATATGTTATTAAAGCTTTCTGAGATACTTCTTTAAGTGCTTTAGGGGTTGTGGTCATAGTATACTATCCTGCTATTCTTTTAGGTTGGTATTCAATATGAATGTGGGTAAATTCTAATATTACCTCTATCCAATCTCTTGGTATATTTCTATCTTCACAGAAAGTGTCTACTCTTATATTTATTAAAAGCTGCTGGGCTAGGGGAGTAGGTACATTAGCTCTCTCCCATACTCTTACATCAAAAGCTTGGGCGGGTGTAGCATAGTGTAAGCTAGTTTCAGAATGTCTAGCAGACTGCTCACTGCCAGAAGTTATAATTAACTCATCCCCTAATACTGCATACAAGTCATCTATCTCAAATATTAGTTCACTTATTACTGGGTGGAAAGCCGTCTCTACTGAGTTATTTTTTCTTCTCATAATATATCTCTAAAACATAGTATTAAATTCTGGAACTTCTATTTCTTCATACTCTTGTGATTCTATTATATTAGTAGCTACACAAAACTCCCCAAATTCATCTATAACTCTAGGGGCGTATGTCATTAAATCTAATATACCGTCTACATTATCTCTTTTAAGAGGATTAAATTGGGTTATTTGGTAATGAACTTCTAATTTACAAGCATCATGTATAAATTGCTCTCCTTTAGCATACCCTTTAAACATATCTAATATTCTAGCATTCTTAGCTCTAGGTCCTGAGTATATAGGTACACACTCTAAACCTACTATACCCATCTGTTGACATATAAAATTAAACCAATATAATAAAGAGTATTGGTAAGCATTAGATTCTACAGCTATTAATCTGCAATTGTTACGTAATGCATACTCTAAAGATACTCGTATACACTCTCCTGGAGATAACTTAGAAGAGGTCAGCTCCATCATCATAGGCAGAGCATCATGTATTTCATAATATCCTATAGATACATCATCACTGTTAGACTTATCGTTAGACGGGTCTATTATAATAAAGTTACCTGCTGCTATATCCCCTTCCTCATACTTACATATAGGGAGTTTAGATAAATCTATTAAATTATTAGCAGATACATTTTCATCATTAAGTACTTCTGAGTAAAATACTTCTGGCTTACCCATAGCTAAATCATCTTGAAATTCTTGCATTAGCTGTTTAAGAGGCTGCAAATCTTCCCACAAAGAAGCTATTTCATTAGTTACTGGATCTTGTAGTATACCACCTGCTATAAATTTAGTCCAAGTAGAATTAGATTTAAGTTTTCTTAATATAGAATGTTTAGTAGGGTACATATTAGCTACAAATAAAAACATACATCCATGAGGTGACTTAGCTTTCATCGCTGTGCCTACCATCCAATCTTCTAAACTCTTAGATTGAACTTCACTTTCTGCGCATTCTCTGGATTGAACATCCTCAAATAACATAATATCTGGACGTTCATTTTTAATATTCAACCCACGTAAGCTACCTTCTGCTCCTACTGTGGCTAGTGTTATATTTCTCCCTCTATAACCAAACTTTTTAAGAGACTGTGTATCTTTCTCTACACCTAACTTCCAATCACCAAATACAGTCTTAATATTAGGTTCTTCTAACATGTCTGTTATATCAGATAATATATTTTCAGCTAATTTAGCAGTGGCTGATATAATTAATATAAACTTTTTATCCGTGAATAATATACAGTATATTACAAATATTTTCATTAAAGTGGTTTTACCAAAACCGCGGGGTAAACCAAGAGCTAACTTAGGGAAAATTCTTGGTTGACTAGTATAAGATAATAACCAAGACCATACTGATTTAAATACATCAGGAAACCCATACTCCATTACAAGAGGTATTATAAGGGAACCTAAAAAATCTAAGTCAGACTTAGCTAAGGCTTGAATCTCATCTATATTGGCTCCTATCTCTGTTACTGATTCTACAATAGACTTTTTACTATCTGTGGAAGGTAATGTAGTATCAGGCAGTGGATTTTTTTCAGAAGTATCTCCTCCTAAATCTCCTAATAGTTTATTACCCATCATATTTCTACCTGAATTTTAGACTCTTTTATATATGATACTTCGCTTTGTTTAGTTACTCTCAAGATATTAGCTAAGACTTTACTAGCTCTATTAGCATCTTCTTTTGGGTAGCTGAAATTGTATACAGATCTATCCGCTTTTATCCTATTGACTTTACTCTCTAGTTTGTCTAAGACATCCTTTATAATTAAGCTTTGTCCTCTTGATTTATACACTGTGATTCCTCATTCGCAGATATAGCTGGGTTAGCTTCTTCTGCTTTCTTAAGTAAATTACTAGAGGGTATTGTTAATAAATCTTGATTACCTGCTCTTATAACTTGGTTATGTTCATTCTTAGAGAAGTTCTGTACAACAAATGTAGGTAATACTAAACTAACTACTGTCTGCTGAGTGTTATTTTGCTCTGGGGAAGACTGTCCTCTACGTTTAGCTCCATTAATAGTAGATATAGCTTTTAGTATAACTTCTGGTTTTATCATTAGAGGTATAGCTTTTTCTAACCTAGCTATTAACTTATCTTCTATCTCATCATAAGAGTTATCTCTTTTATTATGTTTCTGCAAACTTTCATATCTTAATATAGACACCCTGGCTGAAAAGTCTTCTATAGCTAACAACTGAGATATACGAGAAGCTGTCACTCCTAAAGCTGCCGCTGTAGCTTCCGCATTTACTCCTGAACCTAATAACTTAATAGCTCTCTCTTCTACACTAGTTGATATACCAGTAGAGTAATGACTACTAGGTATATCTAGTTCTTTATCATTAATAGAAAGTTCATCAGAGTTATCTGTAGCTCCTAAATCTTCTAAAGTTGTATCTGGTATACCATCTACGTTTTGTACTTGACTGCCATTATCTATATTCATATTAAGAGTATATAAGTACCCTATTATTAAGCTACCGGGGTATCAGACTATATACCCTAAGTAACTACTTATATTTTTAGTTCTTACTTACGTGTATCTGAAAAAGTTTAGAAATAAATTAAGAGTGCTTTAGGATACACCTCACGCCGGAAACTGAAAAGGCTCTTGCCCCTCCCCTGTTAACGCGAATGAGTGTAATTAAGGTTAGTGTTAATTTTAATGTTATGAATGTTATATATAGGGAGTATGGTATAAGTTGTATGATGTATGATTAATTTGAGGCTGTTGCTTGCAGAATAGATAATAATATACTAAAGTATAGTATATATATAATGATGTATGTATGTATGTATGTATGTATGTATGTATATAGAGGTGTATAGTAATGAGTAGGAAAGTTAGAAAGAGTGTAGTAAATAAACAAGTAAGAGTTAATATCCCTCATTTTGGGGGTGTATCTATTGCTGAGGCTCATAAAGGTAAAGTATTATTAGCTAAGTCATTATTAAGTATAGGAAACATAATAAAAGGTTGTAATGATATTAGTGTCTATGGTAAGATAGGTGCTCTAGAAGACTCTAGAAGACAATATAATAATATAGTAATTAATAATTAATAATTAAATTAGAGGTAATATATGTTAATATTAGGTATACTTTGTATAGCAGGTATAATAGCTTTAGCAGTTCATTTATATAAAACTAAATCATGGGTCAATTTATTAATTCTATTAGTAGTGGTATACATAATGAGCCACTCAATAATTAGTAATAGTTAGTAACCATTTAATATAGAGGTATAAAATAATGGATACATTAAATAGTAATAGTAATAGTAATAGTAATAGTAATACCCAATCACCATCAGATACGTCTATTAATTTAGAAAAGTTAGGTGAAACAGTAGGGGAGTATAAACCTTATGATAGCCAGCTCCCTATAGCTAATATAGAAGGTACTAGGATAGTTAAATGTCTATATCAAATAAAAAAAGATAAGGAAGGTAATAATTTAGGTAAAAATAAAGAAAATGTATATACTCGCATACCTATCAAGCATCTCACAGAAGAGTTAATAGTAAGCCGCATAGCTGAGCTTTCCCCTTATGTATTAAATTATTTACAAGAGGTAGAAGATAATATTATTAAAGGCGAACATAAAGCAGGCTCGCTTAAAGTATGTACTAATAAATTAGGTATTGATTTACTTATTGAGAAGCTAGAAGAGTCTAGTCAAGGTGCCAGACTTAATAAAGACAAGATAGAGCAATGGTTTATAGATGAATTACAAGATAGTTTGACAGTACTGTTTGCTGATAAATTAGGTATTACTGGGGAAGATAGTGACGACAATACTGTTAAATTAATTAAACTAGAAAATGTATTAAATGCGTATAAAATTAAATTCAGTTCACTTGCTAGTGGTAAAACATTCATACAAGAAGAAGAATGTAAATCTATGATAAATGTTATTACTAAAGCTGGGGGTGAAAATACTTTATTAGGTAAAAGATTCATAGAGAGATTAGACAAAATGAAAAATAAGCAAGATAACATGTTATTAGATTTATAGTATATAATTTAATGCCAGATTATTTTTATCTAAAAGCCTCTTAACCGGGGTTTTTTAGTAAGTATAATCTGATAAGTTATTTGATTAAATTGGCACAGTTTACCAAATTATACCAAAATGCCAATTTACCAAAAGAATTTATGGGTGTGTATCGAAGTGTATATTTCTGTACTTGTATCTAACTTACTACTTGTATTTATATCTATATGTTTCTGTATGTATATTAGTTATTATGTATGTATTTTATTAGATTAAAATTAGATACACCCCTAAATATACACATCAATCATACAGTATATAAGCAGCCTTAAATAGAGCTATATAGATAGATATAAGGTATAAGTATAATATGAGGGTAGTTAGATAAATATAGGAAGGTGAACATAGAGAGACTAAGATACCTCTTGACACCCTTTGGCATTTTGGTATATTGGTATATTGGCACAGTTTACCAAAAACATATTTATAGCATTAGATTAATTAATTATATATATATATAGGAAAAACAAAACTATGAAAAACAAAACTAGAAAGATTAAATTAGTTAAGAATCATAACATAGTATCCTTATATCTACCTTATGATTCATTTGTAAATCATATTAATATAATCCATACAGCTCATGCAGATAACAAGGGTAAATTAGACTCTAATACATGGGCTAGAGTTAGTTTTATTATAGACTGCTATTATTCTCATATTAAAACAGATTGTTATATGTATATCAAATCATTAAAAACTATAGGAGGATATAGTAATGACTAATATATGCGGGAGTAAAGATATGCACCCAGAATTTAAACCAGATACTCAATGTATTAAAAAAGAAATCAGTATTAAATTACCCATACCTTCTACTTTAACTACATTAGAGCACTTTAAAAATGACTTTGCTTTAATAATATATTTAGGTAAGAATTTTAATATATCCACTGTAGATGCTTATATAGATAAGCATTATAAGCATATAGAAAAAGAATGTGTAGATTATAGCACCCATATTAATAGAATATTAATATCTAACCCTACATTAAAATTTACATCTATAGGAGATTTATAAGTATGAATAAACTAAACAGACGACCTGTAATTAAATATAGACCTTCATTACCTGCACATAGTATAGATTATATATTAAAACTATGCAAGAAAGAGTTACCTATTAGTGAAGAAGCTATACAGGTTATATCTATATTATCTCCTTTTAAAGCTAAAATAGATAATGCAGGCATAACCGCTGCTTATACTACTAAAGGAGACATACCTAGACCTAGTCTCCTAAGTACTTTAGTAGACACAGCAGGTATTAATGAATTAAACATAGCAGCCCCAGAAACTAAATCCTGGCCTTCAAAATTTGAAGTTAAAGAAGAGTATTGGTCTGCTTGTTATTCTAAATATCAACTTACTCCGGCAGACTGTACTTTAGATGAAATACAAGCAGCTCAAGAGCATAGATATTTAAGTGGATTAATGACAGATGAAGAATTAGCTGATTTTGAAAAGGGAGTATAATGTAATGAGTAACAAACACTTAACCATACCTTGTTTAAAGCAATTACTTACTATACATAGCTGTGGCGATAAGGGTTACATACATAAAGAATCTAAATTTATTGAAACTAGTGATTTTAATAGGGGAGACATTATATTACAGTTAAAGGATCTTAAATTAGTAACTATACAAAATATCGATACTAATAGTAAAGAAGCTTGTATATTAGTAAAAACCTCTAATAAAGGAGGTAAATTAATTAGTAAAATTTACCTAGAAATTTACAGATTCATAGGAGATTAAGATATATGGCCTCTATAACATGTGCTATCTCAGGTATTAAGTTTACTACATCTTTCTTAGATTCAGTAAATCTTAACCACACTATAGGATACTTTCATCCTATATTTGCTCTTCCTTATAAAGAATTATTATCTCTTTATATAAAACATAGTAAAAATCAGCTTACCCCTTCAGATTCATACCTAGTATTTATAGCATTACTACATAATACAGGTAAGATAAATTGGGAGTACCCTAGTTCTATAAATCCCAATTCTCCTGAATCTACTAGGTTAATACAAAATAATATAGCTCAATTAGTTAGAATAATAGAGAAAACTGATATTATAAAACACCCTAGTTTCTCTCAACCTGAGTTTAAAGTATCTATACATACATGTAACCTAGCTCAAATACCTAATTGGATTAAAGCATGGGAGACTAATATAGATAGTTTTTATTCAGATCAGGCTGATATTAGAACGCAACAAAGATTACAAGTTATAGAGAATAAACTATCTAAATGTATATTCTCAGATCAAGAACCAGAAAATTATGCGCATATAATAGCTAGTTGGGCTAGTCAAACAGGAGAATTTCCTCCTAATAAGTCAGAAAACTGGAAAAGAGTTATACGAACCTGTTTTAACATTAATAAAATGTTTAATACTCCCTTAGCTTTAATAAAAGAAATAAAAGAACATTGCGAAACTAATATAGAATCAGGTTCTATACATTCTAATATACTATACCGTGTACTTAATGAAGGTATAAAGAAACATTTAGATTACTTAGGCGGTAGTTCTTTAGCTCTAGGGTATACTTTACTTTCTGGAGATAGTCAGAGAGAGATAGATACTAATGAAGCTAAAGGTATAGCTAATATAGATAAGATTATATCTAATGCACCTATAGAGGAGCCTATAAAATCTGATTACACTAATCCTTTGGATTATCTAAAAGCTAAATTAGCTTACACAATGAGTAAAAATAAACTTAAAACACAAGAAACTATATTACAAAAAGAACTCAAACCTAATATAGATATAGAGGAGTTATAAATGTTAGATGAAAAAGATAATATAGCTATATTATTAGCTAAAGCTAGAAAAAGAAAAACAGAATTAAAAATTATAGATAAAGGACCTGTTATAATATCTGAAAAAGTTGCGGAGTTAGCCTATACTAAAAAGAATATAGAATTTAAAGGAGGTGATAAACCCTCTATACAAGATATACTAGCTAAATTAAAAGCTAAGAATAAACCTATAGAGCCATCTATAGAGCCATCTAACAAGATTGAATCTACTGTAAATGAAGTAATACCAGAAATATCTACCAGTACAGGGATGTCCGGTGAATTAATTACTTATAACTCCCAGCAGCAAAAGTTTATAGATATAGCTTCTACAGGTAAATCAGCAGTTCTTATAGGTGCAGCAGGTACAGGTAAAACTACCTGCTCTCAAGGAGGTATAAAAGCTTTATTAGATAATTCTGCTATACCTATCTTACAGTCAGATGGGCATAAATATTTAAGAGCAGGTACACCTGGAATTATAATAGTCTCCTATACTAGACGAGCTGTAAACAATATCCGTAAAGTACAGTCAGAAGATATGAAACATAATTGTATTACTGTACATAAGCTTTTAGAATACCAACCAGAAAAGTTTACTATATATGATGAAGAAACTGGTATGGATAAACAGACAATGCAATTCTTACCTAATAGAAATAAAAGTAACCCTTTACCTAATACTATCCATACTATAATCATAGAAGAGGCTTCTATGTTATCAGTAGAGTTATTTAATGAATTAATAGATGCTTTACCTCATCCTGTACAGTTTATATTTATAGGAGACATACAACAATTACCTCCTGTATTTGGTTCTGCTATATTAGGGTTTAAAATGTTAGAATTACCTGTAATAGAACTTACAGAAGTTTATAGACAAGCATTAGAGTCTCCTATAATTAAATTAGCTCATAGAATATTGTCAGGCAAACCTATACCTTTAGAAGAGTTTCCAGGATGGAAAGTAGAAGATAAGCTTACATTACACCCTTGGAAGAAGAAACTTAGTGCAGACAATGCGGTAATGACTTTAGCAGCTTTCTTTAAAGAAGCTATAGATAAAGATATATATGACCCCGACGAGGATATGATACTTATACCTTATAATAAATCATGTGGTACTATAGAATTAAATAAAAATATAGCCAATCACTTAGCTAGAAAAAGAGGTGAAGTAACCTTTGAGATAATGGCAGGTTTTACAAAACATTATTTCTCTGTAGGGGATAAAGTATTATATGACAGAGAAGATGCTGTTATACAGACTATTACTTCTAACCCTGCTTATAGCGGGGCTAGAGTACAAGCGCCTAGTAAGTATTTAGATTATTGGGGGTATATTACTCAGAAAGATGAGCAAGAGAACTTTAATAACTATGGAGAAGATGATACAGGGTACGATATGGATGCTATATTAGGTTCTATGGTTAGTAGTGAAGAAAGAGTTAATCAAGCTAGTCATAAAATGGAAGTATTGCTCTCAGATTCTGGGCTTACTAAAGTCCTAGATAAGGCAGCAGAAATTAATAACTTATTACACTCTTATGCACTTACTGTACATAAATCACAAGGGTCTGAATGGAGAAAAGTATTCTTTACTCTACACCAATCTCATGCAGCTATGTTACAGAGAGAATTATTATACACAGGAGTTACAAGAGCTAGAGAAGAGTTATATATAATATGTGAGCCTGAATCTATGAGTAAAGGTATATTATCTCAGAAGATTAAAGGTAATACTTTAAAAGAAAAAGCTGAATATTTTAAAGGTAAGAAATTAAATAAATAAATAAATAAATAAATAAATAAATAAATAAATAATTACAGGAGAATACAATATGAACACTGATTTAATATTTATGA
>JARDUL010110612.1:0-11174 GCA_030265205.1 Dirona pellucida | reverse complement strand
AGAGAGCGAGAGAGAGAGAGAGAGAGAGAGAGAGAGAGAGAGAGAGAGAGAGAGAGAGAGAGAGAGAGAGAGAGATCTTTATCCGATCCAGACAAATATAATATCAGGGGGCATACCAGCATTGGGAATGGTGTGTGTGTTGGGGGGTGGGGGGTGGAAGGGGGGTGTCCCAGCATTGGATTCTGGCCAAAAATGTCATGCCAAGCTGACACGATGAGTTTGTAAGATGGATGGCAAGCATACTTAGATACCTAAAATCAAAATTCAACTTTGAACAGATAAATATCATTTGACACACACATTCATTCACACACACACATTCACACTCTCTCTATCTCTCTCTCACACACACACACACTTATATATAATGACTGTGTATTCCATTTATAATCATTCTTTAACATAACGGACCACTAATGAACCAAGACCCACTAGTTTACACACTGACTTAATGCACAACAAACTACAATCCCATCTCGTCCATCCGTTCCCATACAATCCGGTTGCTGTGTTCCACCCAGCTTTTATAATAATGTGTGGGAACATATAACAAGTTCCAGAGCTTCAAAATTAGCACCATTTTCGACATTTGTGTAACATCCATAAAGATGGCGAGGGCATCTTGTGGTATCTCAAGCATCCGTAGTTATAATCGAACGGGGACAAGCACAAACAGAAAACTTGATCTGTTGGTCTGTGTCCGTAAAGGTAAATTTTTAACAGTGTGTTGTTCATGATCAATAAAAAATGTGCATTGACTTGGCAGAGTAGACTGATCCTAAGTTTGTCTAAAACTTTAGATCCATAGATTTTCTTAATAGTTCAGAGGTCAGCAATTAATGATGAATTCGCGTTTCGCGACTGTGTTTTCCGCCCCTGTAGGCCTATTATCTTTTATGTTTGTTAAATCTACTGGAAACTCAAATGACCCGATCAACAAGATATTTCTATACATAATATTATATAGATTTCAAACATGCACATATATGCATCCACACACACTCATCTAAAATTAGACAGATCTGATGACGGTGACCCCTGCATCACATCGGGAGATCGCCATGCTCTTGCCCATATTCTTCCAGTTGCCGACAGTTGGGTCGTACACTTCTAAAGAGTCAAGCAGCACTTTGCCATCGTAGCTAGGGAAAGATTAAAGTTGAGTAAAAATGCAATATTAATTTGAGGAAGTTTATGCAGGAAGTAGTATATCATTTTGAGCAATTATGATTGGTAACGTGTTGGAAAGTGGCATCTCTGTGTACCGCTGGCTTAACTTGCCTACTCTTATCATCATTCATAACTTAGCCATTTGCCCTGGCAGCTCACAGTTTTCCAGTAACTTGTAACTGACTAGTGACCACTAGTGAAACAGCAAAATGTTTGTTTATTATTATTATTATTATTATCATCATCATTGTTATCATTATCATTATTATTATTATCATTATTACTATTATTATTATTATTATTACCATATTTATTATTATCATTATCATCATCTGTATTATCGTCATCATCATCATTATTATTATTATTATTATTATTATTATTATCATCATTAATACTATTATTATGGCAGCTTCAAGTTCTCCTGTAACTGAATAGTGACCACTAGTACAACAGCAAAATGTTTGTCGCTAAAATGATGGACCTCCTGGTAAACTGGTGGACAATTCACTGGTAGCATTGTTTGGATGCGGTGAGCTCATCACCTGCTCGTCTTACTTTCCTGATTATGTATCATTATTGTATTTTGAATAGTCTAATATTGTTAATTGTAAATGACAATCACTGCTTTGTACCACAAAAATGTGCCTGAAATGGACAAATATAAATCATCTTATCTTATATGCAGTCTTTCTAGCCATATGTGAGATGGGTGATGAGTTGGTGCAGTGAAGTCCTCGTTGACATTTAATTTGCATTTTCTTCCCTTAGTCGTTTCATTTGCACTCTTCACAGTGTGACATTAGTACGCCTGGCCTCTACACTGCTTTTTACGTTCTAACAGCGAGTTGGATAAAGTTTGTTTGTTATCTGTTCCCTTTAGAACCATAATGAAGCAGTGTAGGGACCAGCTCTGTGTCTGGCCGAGGACAGCGTACAGGGCAGGAGGCATTGATGCCCAGACCAAGGTAAAACCAGTTAAGTGCAAGTCTGTGCCCCACAAATACATAGCTGGAAAATCTATGGATCAAGATTTTTAAGGCAAGCAGGGGATCAGCCCACTTTGCCAATAAACCTTGTTTGGTACAAGAAGCAATGCACTGTTCCATATCACTCATATCAGGACCAGACAACATGGCAATGTAGCCTCAGGTGTTCACCAGACAGCTAGAGAAACTGTGGAATATTTAGCCAAGAGGCAAGTGGATAAATAAAGTCAAGAAATAATTTTGCCTTACTTACCCAGCCACCACGATGAGTTTCCCCTGGAAGACACACGCCCCGACGTAGCAGCGAGGCACCTGCATGTTGCTGACACTGGTCCAATATCCGGCTCTGGTGTTGTAACACTCCACGCTGGACAGGTGGTCATTCCCATCGTATCCACCGCAGACGTAGATGGAACCCGACAGCACAGCCACTCCGGCTCCTGGAAATCATAATAAACCAGACTCAGTCAGGAATGTTTGTTTGTTTGTTTATTGAGTTCCCTTTATACCGCAATAAGCAGTGTCGGGGCCAGCCATATGTCAAGCACTGGAAGGTGTACATGTCAAATGGAAGTAAATCCAAATGTCAATGAGGACTTACACCTCTCATCACCCAACACATGGCTAGAAAGTCTCTGTATCAGGAATTAAAGACGAGCTGCTGAGCAGGTAATTAGCCCACTGCGTATCAGTCAGGAATGGTGGGGGTGGGGTTAAATGGGGGCGTCAGCCAGCTGGCCAAGTCGCTGAACACATCTGGGCGGTTGGTGATGTCAAGCAAAGTAATCGTTTATCGTGGCTAGTGAATGGACAGGTGACCACCTGGGAGAAGGATGTTTAATCCAGATGTCTCCTTGGTTGTAAGAAGTGTTATTCTTGTACAAAAAATGTGTATTCGTGTCTAACAGGCTGTGTGTGGCATATTACGTGTTGAGTGTTCCGTTACTTTCCCGGGGTAAATGTAAAGCGCTTGGGGCACAGTGATGATCGTAAATAAGAGATTACCCCCACAGTACCCTAGATAAGTGGTGGAGCTGCCACCTCAAGGCCCCTTATCAGGCCCTTGTGACCTCTTTGTCTGGATCTTCATTATAAGCCTGCCCAATATGGTTGCACCTTTTTGATATAGCCTTCTAAATCATGAGATCACACAAACCTCTCCACCACAATGAGGTGGGACACACGGAGAAGTCAAAGACCGATACTTGGGAGTAAATTGCCGATGAGTGACTGTCAGTGTATCAGTCGATTGAGCTCGCAGTGCTCAGTTACGTAATGCTTGTCAGAGAGACAGGGGATACTGTTTGAGTGGGAGAGAGTTGCGTGATATATTTATACAAAGGAGAAGTCTGCGGCAATTAGAAAAGAATAAAAGTAGATTTATAATCACCTGATCTTTGGGTCCTCATCGGGGGAATATTGCTCCACTGGTCCAGCTGGGGGTCGTAACATTCGGCAGTCGCCAGCAGGTTGGTACCGTCGTAGCCTCCAATGCAGAAGATCATGTCGGTGGCCACGACAAGCCCTGCCCCTTCCCGCCCCGTTGCCATGGCACTCAGCATGGTCCACTGCTCTGTGATGGGGTTGAATCGTTCCAGGCTGGAGTGTCGAGAGTATCCGTCAAATCCACCGCACACGTATAGCTGGTCTGGAATCACAACGACGACAACAGTAACAAAAATATCAACAAAATAAGCAAACAATTCTAGAAATGGAATCACAACAACGACAATAATAACGCCAATAATAACAACAATAACAACAAAATTCTCCCCTCTTTTCACTTAAACAATAACTTCAATTAAAATCTGAATTTTGATTTGTATAAAAAGGAAACACAATTAAAAAAAACATCCAACTATTTTGCACTAATAGAGAAAGTAGGAAAATGAAAATGGGATTGATGTTACAGCATGGAAGAAAAGTAAAAGTTTTCACCGTCCTTCTTTGGGGATAAGTGTCTATAATATTAATGTCAAAACTAATAAGTGAAAAAAGACTTACCCTTGTATACGCATATTCCTGCCAAGCCTCGGCGTTGGTGCATAGAGGTGACGGGTTCCCACTGCGGTTTGTTGAGGGAGAGGTCCAGCTTTTCCACAAGGTTGAGGCGAGACTGACCATCGTAACCGCCCACCACGTACAATTTATTGGCCACAGAAGCGGCAGACACGTACCGCCTTTTGCGGGTCAGGTTCTGGTGAGGAGAGGACAAGAGAATATTTATGTAGGGGCTTAAACTCTAATGGCAGCAGACGTCTCCTTTGCATAAATCATGCAAGCCTCTCCGACTCGCTCAGTATCCATACCTGCCAAGCTTAAAAAAATTCTGACAAAATCCAGAAAAAAATATGGATTTTCGGCAAATTTTGAAAAAGATCTGGGATACCAAATGTGAGACAAACCAGCTAAAAACATTTGAGCACCTTGTTTAGCATACATTCTTTCATTTATATTGGGCACATATAATGCCGCACCATATAGTAATATCAAAGAGGTTAAAAACTGACAACTGCCCAGTTTACATTGGTATCAAGAGCTCAGAAAATATATTTATATTCTGCCGTCGTTTAACATCTTAATAAATTTCCATACTTTTTATCATTCATATTAAAGTTTCTAATTTCTGGGGAAAATTTTTTTTGCAGAAAATATTGTGAAATGGTCATTGTTTGTTCTCTAGTTTTTAAAGAGGAAAATATTGTGACATCAGGATAAATTCGTGACAGTTGGCAGGTCTAGGAGAATCCCCTGCTGCTCTGACAACTGCATTACATAACTGAGAGATACAATCACATCCAACTGATACACTAACAACAGAGACTCACCGGCAATTTACTCCAAGTATCAGTCTTTGAGCTGAAGTTTTCTACAGTGTCCACCAGGTTTTGATGGGAACTGAAACCTCCGAGTACGACCAACACACTGTCTGTTCCTGGAGATGATATATGGGGCAAAAATTAAAATGTAAACAAAGACACGAAAACAGAGCTTAATTTGAATTTACAACTTACAACTATTCGGCTAACAAAGATAAATTCAAAGTATCAGTTTCACTAAAAGCTATTGTTATCATTATTATTGACTTTATCATTATTATGAATTATCATCATTTTCACTATTAATATCATTATTATTATTATTATTATTATTACTATTATTATTGTCATTATCATCATCATCATAAAAGTGACATTATATATGCAGCAAACAACAGAAATTGAACCACAAGGTTGCTTTTGGTTGAAAATGGGTTCAAATGACAAAGACAGATGTCACTGGGTTTTTATTTGTTTGGATGGGTTAATATTATACAGGAGGTCATGTGTCAAAGTAATGGTAATTTAGCACTGGGTTCACGGACAGAACTTCACTGCAGTCCAGGGGGAAAGGGGGGGGGGGGGAGGTGGATTGTGTAGTTTGCCTCAAATACAAATGACGAGGGCTTACACCACTCATCACCTTACACATGGCTAGAAAGACTCTGCATCAGAAATTAAAGACAAGCAAGTGATGAGCCCATTGCCCATTGCATCCAAATACCTTTACCAGTAAATTGGACAACAATGTACCATGAGGTCCATACCAGTAAACACTTTTCTGTTACCCTAGTGGTTACTATACCTGGGCACAAATACAAATGAAAAAAAAAAGTTACGACTTTAATTTTCAAATATCATATCACCAGGTTTCAATGCAACCTCTCTCTATCTTGTATCAAATAAAACAATGTAATGGATAAGCATCTTGACTAAAATCCTGAGCGTAGGCAATTGTGGACTCACCAGCCCTCTGAGTCGTATTCTTGCCACACATGTGGTCCCTGAGATCTGGTCGTAAGTGGTATTTTTTGGCCTCGTCCAACAGGTCACGGCACGCGTGGCTGGTCTTAATCATGATCTGTGAAGAGATGTCATTATATAGAATGTATCATTACTACCAAGCACATCATCATTGATTTGGTCACAGTGAAACAAAAGAGAAGGGGGGAGGGGGGGGGGGGGGTTAGATAATACCTTCTACTGGCATAGAACTTGCATAGTTGGAAAGGGGGGTATGGCTCAAGTGGTAGAGTCAGTCTGTTGTTCTCAGCAATGTGGTGTTGCCGTGGCAAGCATGGATTTGATTCGGCCGTTTGAAAAAAATCTTTTTTTTTTCTATTCTTATTTATTGTCTGTCACATTCCATGATAATGACGACACGCTATTTGCATGTCACAAAGTATTACATTCATAAATGAAAAAGAATTTTTTTTTCTTCTTATTAACAAATAAACACTAAGCACCAATATTTCCTTTAAAACAATTGGCTTCATGAGGAACAATAAAAAAACCCACAAAAAAACAATAATATCTAAAATAAGCGTCATTCGCATTATAATGTGAGTGTGTGATGGATAGACAAAGTATTACAAATATATCTAGGGAAATTATTTATTTTTTAATAAACAAATAAATAATAAATAAGCACCTATATTTCTTTAAAATGATCTACAAACAAACAATTGGTTTCATAAGGAGTAAAATGAAAAAATACTAAAAAGTTAATAACATTCTAAAATATGTGTCGTCACATATCATTCACGATATATGCGAGTGTGTGATCAATGAACTACCTCTTCATCCAAAATGTCAGTGATGTACTGGACTGAGAGTAAAGGCAGGCGGACATGGCTCAATAGTTGTGACAAGTGTTGTAGACGGGACGGTTCAGCGTGCTTCACCCACGTCACCACGCCTTGGTACACCGTCTCCTCACTCTTCACCTACATAATAGTAAACAATAATAATGATAATAATAATAATAATAATAACAATAATAATGCTATATAATAATAATAATAATAATAATAAATAATAATAAATTCCCTTTATTCATCCCAGGGGAAAAATTTGTCTTTAGCATGTACTCCAAGGATAGACCAGAATAATCCTGGTGCCAGCCGCAATGGGGTACCAAAAGTGAGATCAAGGTCTTGAGAAAAAAATCCAGAGCTTCCACCGGGAACCAAAGACAAATGATTTAACCACTGTGCCACCGGAATGTATCTATAATGTTGGTGGCGGATTAGTCCCGAGATAGTGTGGGCTGTTTTATGTTTACGGTGAGGCGGAGTTGCCGAGGCAGGCATGGGTTTGATTCCCCCGGTCACTGTTACATTATCTCACTATCATTCTTTCTTGTTCATAAGGGATCATGGATCACAAAACAAAACTTTGATGCAACAGGACTAGCCTACCTGTAGATCGTCACTCATGACAAGGGCCTCAATCTCTTCGAACGGCATGGTCTTGTACTCCTCATTCTCAATGACTGCGTTAAAGTGACGCAGTGAATACCTCTCTGCGGCGTGCAGGAGGGAAGTGCAGCCGTGGTTTGCAGCAAAGACTTTGATACCAAGACAGTTGCTAGCATCAAGCTGCCTCTCTAAGAATCTACAACAGGCATTTTTGACACCTGGAAACGGAAAAGAGACAGCTATCAACATATTTATTTTAAATTTATGACAAACAAATTTAGTTTATCATAATATTATTATCCAAAAAATAAACAACTTTTTAAAAAAAATAAAAACCAAATTTGCTTGATTTTTTCAATTATATTTCCTTATATGATTTGTATAAATGAATTGGACACCTGGCCTCCAATAAACTTGAACTTGCACTCTTGTCTTACCTTCTAAACATAAACCTTTAATAATATCTAAAATAAGCATCATTCGCATTTGTGCGAGTGTGTGATCGATACACAAAGAATTCTCCAAATGAGCTCTTGTATTATCATTGTATTTTGTATGTTGTTTATTGTGTATGTCAATCGCTGATTTGAACCACAATAATGTGCCTGAAATGGACAAATAAAATCATTTTATCTTATCTTACTTTGTGACAAAATATAATAATACTCACCAGCCAATTGTAAAAGGCAAGCAGCAGGCAGGAGCTCCTGTACATTTTCTACACTGACTTCCACTATCTCCGTGTAAACGAAATCAAGGAGGATCTCAACGACACTGCTGGAAATGGCGTGAAGATCAATGACCGACTTGTTCTTCTCTTGCATCTGATCAACACAAGAATGGTACACATAGCAAATTTTTATGGTGTGATGGTCGAAAAGCTGCAAATGTCAATTGTTAATTATCACATCAAATATATGATGGCAAACGCTATCAGAATTACATATTTTCCTTTCTTTATATGTTCGAATCCTATCCCAGCCAACTCGTTTTTCTTCGGCAAGAAACTTTGCTCCAATTGCCTTACTCGACCCAGGTGTAGAAATGGGCAGCGTCCTAATCCAGAAGGGTGACATATTGTCACTTTGTCCGCTTCACGCTATGGAAACTGGGATAAGCACCGGCTCTATGAGCCTCAAGGTTCTTAAGGACTTTACTTTTTTTCTTTTTTTTAGATTTATATTATGTGGCCAAAAATATAACTGAATAGAGTAAAAAACAAAGACATTTTAAGTTTGTTCTTTAGATTGATGTAGACATAGAAGTAGGGCAACAGCTGATTTGTTACCTTCTAAATAGGTTGTGCCTCTGCCAATAACATGGCAGTTCTTAGATCCATAAAAACATTAGTGTTAACAAAACTTGCTTCCACAAAAATGTATCATTTACTACTAGCCATAATGTATAGAGCCATCTCATCGACAAAAAAAATTGGAAGTAAAGCCAACCCATTTTGATGAAAAATTATAACATTATAATTATATCCAAATCAAGAGTTATTTAGTTAAAGTCCATATTTTACCATTTTACATCAAAGAAAAAAATTTCTTTTATATCAGGACTAACTACATCATTTCTCTTTCGATCGCTTTTGAAACCTTGATAAAAAATGTTGTAGTTAGTCATTTCATGCTGCCTCGTGGACAAGTGCAGGAAACATTCTTTGCTTGTTCAGTTTACTTTTATTTCCAATTTTTGCTCCAACACATCAATCACAAATAGTGCAAACCAGACATGATTATAATTTCAACTGCTGTGTCAACACTTCAGAATATACAATGATGAGCTAAATATTATATATATATTAATATTGGATTTCAGTCAGCATATGAATCAAAAAGAAGAAAAAAAGACGAAAAAAGAAAGAGAGAAGGGAATGACAAGAAAAAGAATGAAAACATAAAATAAATCTATTTTTAAAAAAAAGCAAAATATATAAAAGTAAATCAAAATCACTTTGTCCATACCCCATTCGTAAACATAGCATTGAAATAGTCACTGCTAGCAGCAAGAACTATGCGATGGGCAGGAAAACGCATCTGGTCAACTCTAAGCACCACATCACACAACTTGTCTGCTTTACGAAGGTTGTTCATGGTTGACAGAATCTCCTTAGAATGAACATCTGTGAATATCTGACAGTCAGACATTTTCAGACACCTGCTTGATTCAACTTGTTTGTCCGATTTATACTTTGAATAAAGAAAGAAAACAACAATTATACTTTCAGCACACAAAATATTCAATTCAGAACTCAACGAATTAAAATCTGAGAAGAAAAAAATAGAGAATATAATTTTTTCACCAGGGAACTTTTACTTTTACTTTTACATTCATAATTCATGACAGTATCAGTATCAGATTAAAAACAATTCCATGACCAGCAGCAGTCCTTTTGTGAGGCAGGTGAGCAATCATTGTAATAGTTGTAAGCAGCGTTGTCCTTGTCCAAAAATAGTATCCTCACTGAGCAGGCTGCTTCAGTTAGTTGAGTTAGATAGAAATTTAGCACTTCAACTTCAACGTTAGTCATGGACAATCATTGTTGGCGTTGGCCTTGCCCCAGTCTCTAACACACTAAAGATACTTTGATTTTAACACAACTATATCTTTGTAAACACTCACTCTTACGTCACAGAGTTGTCTATAGGTTCATGGAGGGTCTCGTCTATCTCTGTTGTAATTGTAATTGTAGTCTGGTCACTATACTTACTGTACTGAGTACACTGTACTTCTGTTTTGATCGTTGTTTGTCAGTCGTGTTGTGGAGAAGAGCGGTGTTAAAGTACGTAAAGTCTCTTCTCGCAATCTATCTTCTTTTAAGATAAATCTTCATTTTGAACGCTCCACGTAATAGTTTTGTGGTAAAATAGTGAATTGTGCCATTCAATTTACAAATGTACATAGTCTAGGTCTTCATCTTGTCGCCCAAAAGTTGATCTTGAAAAGGATCGCCGACTGTGTTTATTATTGACGCTGACCATACCTAATATCCCGTCTGTTGCAAGAATAATTCAACATTTGTGTTTCTTTCCTACAAGAGTTCGTATCAGCTATCTATAGGCTGTGGTCCCATCGCCCATCATTGTCTCTGCATTGCAGTGCAGCTGATTCTTTTGTTATTTTTGGTGTTGTATTTTGTTTTGTTCTTGTTTTTTTGTTTTGGTTATTTTTCTCGAAACAGGTACAATCAAACTTGTCTGAGTCAGAATCGGATGGTCATTATTAAAAAAAATTCATCTGAAAAGTTGACTCCAAAATATTCCAATCATCAAATTAAATGGCCGGCGGGAATAATGAATATTTATATGTGTCTGCGTTGCTGCAGATAGTTTGTAGTGTTTAGTAAGTGGTTTGGTGTGTCTCTTTCTAGGAGGCCGTGAATCGTATGCCTAACAGGCCACAGGTGGCGTATTAAGCATTGGGTTCCGTTGCTTTCCCTGGGCAAATGTAAAGCATTTCGAGCATGGTGATGATCGTGAATATGCGCTATATACATGTACATTTGCATTGCATTTACAATTTATTCTTAACGTTATTTCGGGTCCTTGCGCGTATAATTTCGTCTGGTAAACTGTTCAATGGCTGTCATATTACTCATTGAAGCTGCATTTGTGAATGTTGTCCTTTGTGGCAATAACTTCTTGCTATTTTCTATATTTAATTTAGTTCCTTTTCGTAATGAATTGTGTGAGCACCTTTTGATAACGTTTTCAAATGTTTCATCATAATTACCACTTACTACCTTGAACACCTCTATCACATACCCCCCCCCC
>JARDUL010110501.1:0-11177 GCA_030265205.1 Dirona pellucida | reverse complement strand
TTTAGATATATATATATATATATATATATATATATATATATATATATATATATATATATATATATATATCAAATCAAATGATCATAGGTTCCTGAGTGGTTGTCGCAAACCTAAATTGTTTCCATTCATTTGATAATTTAATAGTGAAGTCCCCATCCTAATTTTCACGCACCAAGGGGACAAAAAGGGGTTAATCATTATCAATTTTAAAAAGCTCCTCCCCTGCCCTCCATCAACAAAACTGCATTTGTTTGGACAGAACACTACTAACCCTACCACAACAACCCAAGGCTGGGGAAAAAAGGCATGCACAAAACAGGGAATAAATGACACAATGTCCGACGACTCACTCTATTCATGAGAATATGGATGACTAAGTCGAGACATACCATAGCTATTATTATTACAGTCGGGTGCATAAATTACAAGGATACATATTATTATATACACACATCATCAAGGCATGTGACAATATACTCACAAAGGCAAAAACATCATACCACCCATATCATGGGAAACTCAACAAGCACTTTCAATACAACAAAACAAATCTAATTGGGGCTGCAATGAATCAAACATACACACACACACACAGCTATGCTGGAGGCCATCATTCTATAGATTCTTTATATTTTATATCACAGAGGAAGGAAGGTCACTAAGTTAAAAGATTAAAGAAAAAAATTGTAAATAAAAACATGCGTATATAAAAAAAAGAAGACATATCAGTAATAAATAGTTCAATAAAAAAAAAAAGAATAATCCACTTTTCCGACAACACCAGCAACACACCACTATGAAGTACCAACCACTGATATCACACACACACATCACTGTAACCTAATAGAGTTAACCACATCATATCAAACTGTTATAACTCGCAGGGGAGAGAGGTTTACTGGTGGTTCCAGCCAAATTTAAGTAGAAGATTCCAATCCAAGACAATAATTCCTTCCTTTCAGTTTCAGGGAACAACCACCAAAGAAGAGTTGCAATTTGTGTAAACTCACTCACAAACTGATTGTGTAGTATGTATCTCTTTGAAGTATAAATTTCAATGTAACCAACTCGCAGGGGAAAAAATGATACCATTCATCTAGAAGAGTATGGTCTGGACCAATGAAAAATGAGTGAAAGTGGAACAGAGGATTGTAAAAGACATGTACAATTACCTACTAAACTACAACAAACTGAAGAGATGATAGAATTTCTTGGCAGTATATTATATATACACAGAAGTAGATGTATACACAGAGAGCCTCATCCAAACACACACACGCATGCAAAGGTATAAATTAATTAAATACTTTGATACAATTCAATAATAGTAAAAATCCCTTGTGGTTAAATCTGGATTGTCCCAAAATATGAACCAATGAAAAGCCAATGAATGAAACTGTGGTGCACCACTATCTACACTACTCCTGTCCAAGGACGTATTAGTATTAGGGCACCCAATGATATACAGACATATGTACACAGTCAAACATTCACTCATCTGGCGACAACTGTCATTGCTCATGAAAAAACACTCCTGAGATGATCTACCTTACGGGGTGCCGACCGCACCAGGCAAGCAGTTGCAATGCTCCTTAAAATTTTGTCTATCTGTCACTCCTCAGGACTGGAGACAGAGTAAGACTGCTTTGGATGGCTTTGTCCACCGTAATACTACTACCAGCAGTCTAGGCATTTGAATGTCTGTGTCATTGTGACTGATGTAGAGGAGATATGGTGAATAAATTGAGAGAGACAGGGAAAGAGTAGGAGGAAAGTAACTATTCTTCCAAATTTGATCATATAACCAATGTGACAATTGGTATCATATGAAATGATGATTTAATTTTTAAGATCAATATAATGCTGAGATATACTTTAAATGGCTACACAATATGTAACTTAAGTCAAAACTTTCCATACGTATTACATACACAGTACAGACATCCACCACTCTCTCACACACACACACAATCCATGCACACAAGGGAGTGTCTCCACAGAAGTGACAAGGTAGCGGATATAAAAAGATGAGTGCTGTAGTAATGTGGAAATGGGAGGGTGGTGGTGGCGGTGGTGATGACAAAGATTTGCTGCCCACAGGTGTCGTCACTAGCATGCACATCCTCCTTCTTGGGCTTGGGGTTCTGCTGGGGCCTCGGGTTTGAGTATGACATCATGCACTGACAACAATTAAGGAAATAGCAAAAAATACCAACACAAAGCAAATAAAAAAAATAAATCATATAAGTGTTGTAAATAAAAATCACACTGTTGCCAACAGTCACGGTCAAAAGTGTGAAAGTAGCAAATTGCCATGCTAAGAGTGTAATTATAAAAAATAAAACCTTTACATGGATGAAAAAGAAAATCTAAAATGAAAAGAAAATCTAAAAAAACTGAAGATTTAAAAAAAAAAATAAAATAAAAACTACAACAGTTAGATAGGGAAGGGAGGAGAGAACAAAAAAACCAAAAACAATGCACACACAAACTACTGTAGGTGAAGTAGACAAAAAACAAAGGGAAATCATGGATAAAATCTCATGCCGTGGGAACACACAACAAATCATGCACCACACTAGGTTGTCACACTGATCACAACGATTCTGTTTGGTTTAAAAACTCAAGGGGAACTGACTGCCTTTCAATTGGTGTTTCACTTCACTTCAACGTTTATTCAGCACTTTTCTACTTGTGTTGTACATTCAGCCAGTTAAAATCATTATAAAATATGGTCCACATAAACAAATTCAATCATTACCCCACTCATTCAAAACGGCACACATAATCACACACACTGATGCAATCAATAAACAGCTTACGTCCCAACCGTACAACGACACATCTACATTAACCCTTCCACAAATGCCTTGACAACTGCTGATGCATTATCACATTGGTTCCCTTCATTAATCATGTCCTCTTGGGTAAAGTGTCACCGCCTTGCATCCCCAGGAACCTTTATCCATATCAAGCTGCTGTCTTCAGTCAAAACAATTCCACACTGTGATACACCATTCAGCATCAAAAGCCTCTCAATTCAGTATCAACAAAGCCCCTCTCCCTTCCATCCCTCAACAACCACAACCTCCATCGGGGGGAGGTGCCTCCAGAGGAGTTTCTTTCAACTTCACCTCTGTCACTGCAAATCAAGGAGTCAAGGAACACCTAACACAGCAAAAGCTTCCTTAACAGAGAGAGACACACCACCACACACTGACACTGTAATCACAGCCATACGTTTACTGGAAAATCATAGACAAGATGTCAGATTTGAGTTGATAGAATTAGAATGAGAACTAGATATGACATTGGGAAAGCAAAAAAGACAATACAATATTAGTAAAACACAAATCTGTGTACACCAAACATACAAAGTTATTGCTTAAATAGTAGACAAAGCTATTAATATCAACCTAAATGTGCTATAAAAAAAAAAGGCACATGATCATCATACACACGACAAATGTCTAAGTGTAAAGCAAGGCACAAATCTGACAGACATCTAAAGCGGCATGTTACACTCAAAGAGTAGGAAAGAGAGTAAGATAAAATGGACAAGACAACCATTAAAGATAAAGAAAAGTGAGTTGAGATTTACTATTCACGCACAGGACAAATATGCTAACAGTGAGACAAGATTTTAAAACTGTTCACACCCAGGACAAAAATCCTACCTTGGACAATTTGTGATCATAGCATCGGCGCTGTACTTCCGATTGTCATGACGATATATCCCAGTACAACAGACTAAAATTCAATCCTACAGAAATCCACTGCACTCTGCGTTTATTTTCTATCGCAGCCAACAACAGACTGGATACATTTTTGCTGCCTTGGCGCACATTCCCCTTTCTTTGCTGATCCAACAATAAAACACAATCATATTGCTTTATTCAATACCCACCCTGCTGCCTTCACCTGAGGCCAAGAAAGCCCAACTGTTGAGCTGACACTTACTTTCCCACTACTCCAGCAACGTGTATAATAAGAAAGGTAAGTCACCAAAATGATTAAACAAAATAAAAGGATACTTGTGTTTTTGTCATCTTTTTGTTCCATTCCTGGCAAGGCTGCAGCCACTCTTCTAAACAACTGTGGAAAATTAGCAAAAAAGTATGTAAGAAACGTGAGCGTGCAAAAAAAAAAAGAAAAAAAAAGGAGAGTAATGTGGTGAAGTTAAACAATATCCATATCGTTGGTGTCCATTGCTAACTGTGTAACTGTCAAATTTTTCAAAATGCAGGGAACTCAAAATAATGTGCTTGTTGCTAATCTATATCCCAAATATAAATCGGACAAAAATAAAATATTAAGTAGTCCAAATCATTGAGTGTTTTATTTGTGCATGACATGTTTATTAGACAAAATTTTAATTTTTGTTTCACTTTGTGTAAAACTAAACTCAAAGCACTTACATGGTTAGTGCCGGAGCCGGACACAGACGAAATATTTTGAAAAAGTAAAATATATATCTCTTAAATTTTAATTGACACTCCACAAGGGGAAAGTCAAAAACAAAAACACACACCAAATTGCCTCATGCACATTCACTGACCTGTTTGACATTATATCCGGCTTTGGCACTTGTCTCAATAAACATCACATTTAATTCTTTTGCTTTCCTCTCTCCTTCCTCCGTCGATACTTGCCTTGGGAAGAGAAACCGATTACAAGCATGAAAACATTATGAACAAAGATTGTGCCACACCAACCCAAATTTGATAATCAATAAGACCTTAATTGTAGTTAATCATATCATAACAATAAACCAGATAAAAATGTTGACAATATGGTGTAGGCAGTCATAGTCATAACGACAATTGTTTCTGCTTCAAATCTAAAACTTCTCCTTGTCACTAATAGTAATTCGGTGAAACAAAAATATTCACTTGTGCTCATAAGTGCGATTTTTACAAATTAATTTAAGCTCTATTTTATTACAAATAGAGAAACCAAACATTCTACTCCATACAACATTTTGTTTTTGCAATGTCCTGCATGGTTCAATAAAGGCTGTATTATCTTATATAGAGGATAGCAGTTCTATCATAAAATGAACAGGAAGAATCAGAAAAATCTGTTAATATTCTTTGTGTTAGTAGTGGTAGCAGCAGTACCTTTTGTCTGAGAGATCTGTTTTGTTTCCTACTAACATGATGATAACATCGCTGCCCCTTTCCGTCCTGACATCATCGATCCATTTGGAGGTTTGATGGAAGGAATTTGCATCTAGTCACAAAATGAAACAAAAAGCAACAAGTCAAAATCATTTCATATTTCTTTTGGACATTCTAGTGACAAATTTCAGTTCCTTGAAAATCTAGGATTGGCATGGTCACGACACAAACTTTGAAGTTCAAGGAACTCTTTCATAAAAAATTAAGCCCATCCCTCAAAAAACAAAACCAAGCGATATAATCATATCATTATGTTGAACCCACACCGTACACAATTAATGTGTTGAAAAATGCCTTATATATATGATCAAAGAATAATAAACGGCTTACTTGTGATATCATAAACAACAACAGCTACAGAGGAATCACGGATGTAACTTGGTATCAAACTCCTAAACCTTTCTTGACCTGCTGTATCCCACAATTGTAATCGAATCTGGAAGGTAAAAGTAAAACAGTAAAATATATGGTTACCATTATCATTAAAATCATCACAAATTTTGGTGTTTATCATTGTTTTATATCTTTTTCAAACCTTCTTTTCATCAAAAGCAATAGTGCAGGAACCTTTAAAAAGAACCAAAGAATCTTTAAAAAATACATCTTGTTTACTTAAAAGGGCACATTGCAAAGAAAACAAGAAAATGATGCAGTCAATAACGAGTTCTGAGAAATGTTAATTAACTAGGAGCAATTAGAAAGAGAAAATTTAGTCGGCTAAATATAATTGATAAAAGAACTTCTACTTGTAGAATCAAGAAAGTGTCATATGAGGGGAAAATGATGTCTTTTACTTTTATATATAGTATAGAGGCAACAGCAACAATAACAAAAGGATACTCACGGTTCTGTCTTCTAGGTACATGGTCTTTGATAAAAAGTCAATACCGATGGTTGCCTGAGGAAAGGAGGATGTTTACATATTTGTCATTTCAAATCAGAAGTCAAGTCATAAAAAATCTTGAAGGCAAAGTGAGCTGAACTATAAAAGTTGCCCCATAAACTTGACATGTCTATCCTATCAGCTCCATTAGTAAAAAAAACCAGGACTGCCTACTACATACAAAAAATATATATTATTAAAATAATGAATGTCAATATATTCTATATTAATCAAACCTTTACTATTATTAACAAAGTCTAAGAAAATCATTGCACTCTTTATGATTTTACCAGACAACTTAATACAGAGAGAAACTAGCCAGAGCTGGGTCGACTCACTAACTCTGTTCGTCGCTTGTAACTCCCAGGAACAAGACGCAAATCGCAAGACTTAGCTTCAAGTCACAAGACTGATATTGCTATCAAGTCAGTATCAAGACAGGAGTTACTGGCAAGACTGAATTACTATCAAGCCTGATTTGATCATAAAAATAAAAACCACTGTCGCGCAGAAAACGAATCTGTCTTGGCCAAACGCCAACCGTCTCCCACTGACTGTCACACATCAAAGATTAGTCCAGAGGTAGTGGGCTTGTTTTCTGTTCACGGCGAGGCGAAGTTGCCATGGCAGGCATGGGTTCCATTATTAATCCTAAGGGGAAATTTGTCTTTAGTGTCTATTCAAGAGGTAGACAAGAATAACCCAGAGGTGTTACCGCAGTGCAGTGCTGCAAAAGTGGGATCAAGGTCTTGAGAAAAAAATTCAGTGCTTCCACCACATTTCCAACCCACGACTCCTCAAACCAAAGGCAAGTCTTAACCACTGTGCCAATTTGGTGTAATCACCTTGAGAGGGTTTCAGATGTATTTAATTTAATTCAGAAGAGGAAATGAATCTAAGTTTTCTGGTTGTATTTTCAATTTCAAAGTCAAGTTTTATAACAAATCAAATGAACAATGAAAAACACTCCCAAAACTCTACCTGATATGTATTGTCAAAACTGTCGTACATGAACCTGGTTATGAGGGATGTCTTTCCCACTGAAAAAAACAACAAAATAACAAGTGATCATTGTTAATGTTATCATCCATAATTTTCTAATCACTCATTGATTTTGATGAAAATCTCTTATGTTTCAGAATGTCAGCAGTGCAAACAAACTTTTCTAGAATCTCCCTGTACTGTTGTTACTAGCTGTTAACACTGTTAGCCTTAGCACCACATGAAGCAGTGTGTGGGAACCAGTTGTCAAATTTTGAATGCCCAGATAGCAAGAGGAGACTCTTCTTTGGATCATGAATCCAAGACAAGCAGGCAAAATGCTGCCTTTGGATTTTAATTGTTGTAAAAAAATGGAATGGTATCTAATTCAAAATCGAGAAGGCATTGAATTTGAAAAGAACAAGAGGGTTCCATTCAAATTCAGTACTTGATGAACCATACAATCATTTTATATAGACTTTAACTTTAAGATTAAGATCACCTGGCCAAAAGAAAGTGAGGACAAATGCCTGAGCCTAGCCTATTACAATTACATACTTATATTGCTTGTTGAGATGAAAATGTCATATATGTTAATATTACACATTATTAATTATGATGTGATGTTACAGAAATAAAATCATCATCTTTGCATAGAATTTGACCTGCAGTGACTCTTGTCCTTGTTGACTTGTTGTTGTTATAGTTATGACTGATGGTAATGCACAAAACCCTCCCTCCACCCCTCGTAAAAAAAGAAAAGAATGTCAGAATCCGATTTGTTTGTTTGGGTCTGCAGAGCAGAAGAAGTCTGTCTTTCTCTCTCTCTGATCTCTCACTCTCCTTCAAACATTATGAAGTGAGCAGTCAAGTAGAATCAGTGCAGCAGCAATGAGAAATTCAACACACACACGTGACAAAATGAATAACAATGATTTAACTTTAAATTTATTATAATTATAAAAATGTAGGAGTAAGAATAAGAAGTGAAGAGTAAGGCTGGAACTGGAACAGTGGAACTGGAATGAACGATGCGATGAGCCTTGTACTTTTACTTTTGTATAGTATAAAAATAAAAGTAAAAGCCTTAGAAAAAGAGTGTTGGCAGCATCATTATTCATTATATTATAGTTTATAGGTCTAGTTATAGTTAAGTTATAGTCAAACATATTTGTCAGCAGAGACAGAAGAGGAGATGAAAATGAAGTCCTTTTCCATAACATATTCTTCTACTTCTAGACTCAGTCAATCTAATTTACTAATCTAGTTTTAGGTTTCTAGCTGGATAGACCTAGTTGCCGGTGCTGCTACTACTGTGACTACTGACTGACTGGGGCCCCTAGTTGCCGGTGCCGGTACTACTGACACTTGACAGTAGTACTGTGACTACTGACTGACTGGGACCTGTGTACTGTGGATGGAAGTGGAATGATCACTCGACGATGATAATGTCAACTTTTCTTCCCATTCAGCCCATTGTCATCACAGAAAACACGCTTGTGTAGAGCAGTCCACACTCTTTAACCACACGTACTGGTGTGAGGCTTAAATGACATATAAGAAGGGTAGATGCCATAAACAGGCCCAAAACTTCCCAGTAAACATCATTGACAACATACAATTTATGATACGTTTCTAATGCTAACAACATCACCATCGGCATCATCACCACTGGTCTGTTGTCGTCACCACATCAATCAATCAACTGAACTTACCACTTTGTTCCCCAAGAAAAACTAATTTGAATTTCCTCAAAGGGTTACCAAATTCTCCTGATCCACTCATTGTGAAAAAATCTACGTTCTCTTCTGTTTCCAGAACTCCTAATGGTGTAAAACGTTAATAATTGGAAATATAATGTATAACTCCGAACGCCCTATCTGACGCATAAATTCCTAGACAGTCTGGCAGGAAGTGATCAAGTCGCCACGTTCGGAGCCTCGGAATAAGAACATGAGTCATGCGCAAATGGTTTGTTACTGAGGTTTCCGGTAAAGGTCATCGGGTCATATAGTTGTTTACAAACAGACGGTGGTTTGAGGTTTGTCTTGAAGTCATGCAGTGTCGACAAATAAGAACTGCTTGGAAGCCTGAATGTGTTGCAGACAACACATTTTATGCGATAAAATAACGCGTTGATGAAGTGAAAATATCGTCTGCAATGGCAACACACAGCATAGAGGCTCTTTATCATGCGGTTGAAGAAAATGACCCAGCACGTCTTGCCAGTCTTCTGGAAAGTGGCGGAGACGTGGATGCTTTTTTCGAGGATACTACGAACATAAGCTCAAAGTCATTGTTGCATGTTTGTTGTGGCAAAGGTTATACTGATTGTCTCAGGTAGGATACTACTCTTCCACATGTGGTCATCTACAATCTTAAGCCAGTGATATACAGTGGTGCTTCATGTTTAACGGCATCGGAAATAACGAGAACCCGGGAATAACAATAACAAGACTTTTTAAAATTCCCGTTTTTTTCTTATTATTTCTCTATTATTAGAGAAAGAGCTGTTTTAACGATATCAAGCGATCCAAAGACCTGGATTAACGAGAACTCGAAACGAGTTATATTCCAATAATTATCGTAATTTTCAACCGACACACATTCAAACACACATTCGTAAGACGCATTGACAATAAAGTTGTAGAGCAGTAGAAAGTAACACGGTTACATGCGGCTAAGGTCTAGTCTACACTAACACACATAACACGCCACTGCCCACTCCAACTTGACTAACCACAGCGTTGTCATTGGTCGACTCGCAACTCTCACTCTCACTCAGCCAGAGGCCTTGCTTACCTATACTATTATTAATTATTGGACGAGTCCAAGTGTCACATCCTCGTTTTCCCCTACACCGATTAGCACAAACCAATCAGCGCTGTCTATCATTGCCGTCTGCTTTCAACGGCCTCGTAAGACAAGGGAAATAACCAATATTAATAGTAACCCTAAACTAAGTCATTGGTATACATACATATTGATTGTTTCCCTTGGAAATCGGGAATAACGAGAGCTCAGGAATAACGAGTATTTTTGCTTGGAATGGAGGCTCTCGTTATAACCGAGTTCCACTGTATAGGCTATAGAGATTTTATCTTGGGTAGAAGTAGAAGTAGAAAGCTCAAATAAATCTGCCCCAGTGACACACTACTGGACTGGGCAAGGAAGTTATGACACAGGGTGTATGCAATTTCTTATTTTTTCTAGAGGGATTGGTAGGAGACTTCAACGAGATGTTAAAATATGGTTGCCATTACCTTTTGTCGATTTAGGGATTTTAGGATTAGGAGGCCTTAAATGTCAATCTCTCCACATTACATGATATTGACTGCAATTTTCAATGTATTCTTTTTTATGAATTCTTGTAGACACCTTTCCGCGTAAGAACTACTTATGGATAGTTATTACTCTTGAATAACATTTTTGACCCTCTTTCATTGCTGAACTTCATGTATGCTTTCATAGACATCTCTTTCTTTGGAATGTTCAATCTAAATGTCAGATTTATATTTTTAAAAATATTATAAAAGCATCTATATCTATGTATTTGTTGGTTTATGTATCAAGAATAATATAAGTTTATTGAACTTCTTGCCACATATCTAAATGCCAATCCAATCTAACGATATGAAGATCACATGATCTGTAATATATTGATGCATTCCATTTTGTCTATAGAGTATTGATTGATCATGGAGCTCAATTAGATGTGAGAGACATGTGGGGGCAGACTCCTCTTATGTACTCTGTGATGATTCAGTTCCCGGAAAATGTCAAGGTTGGTGTTTTCCATGAATTTCCTATTTTATCAAAAAGTCAACACTAGTTGCACATGGTCTGGTAGAAAAACCTGACAATTTTGAAATGATCATTACATTAGCAAGTATAGGATATTTGCAGTCTCCATTGTCTGCATTCTGATAATATATAGCAATGTGTGGACATAATTTACAGCGTATCATTGTGAACAAAGTACATATTTTGGGTTTTTTTATTAATTTATTTTTAAATATTATTTTTCATTGTTATTTTTTTAGTAACTAACTCACAGCGTGCAAAACGAAAGCCTCTTAGTTGAGCGATAACAAGAGCACGGCCCTGCTGACCCGGCACTGACCAGGTCACAG